>OMNZ01030591.1:22538-32800 GCA_900303255.1 Lesueurigobius sanzi
TACAACAAACAGTGTGTTTTTTTTAAAAGAGGATCACACGGCACAACCGCGCTTTGTCTCGAATCTGGATGTGTCGTTTCCTTGGAGTCCAGAAGCCAGGCTCTTGTTGGGAAAGAGCATATGGTATGAAAATGTATTCGCCAAATAAGACTTGCATTAAGAGGCAGATCGTTTGCCAAAAGATTAAAAACATTCAAATGCTTCCAACGGTTTTCTTGGTGCACAATTTATACAGACAGAATATAGACATGGTTCTCAACTGGTGCGGCGTTGGGACCCACCATCACCCCAGTAGGACAAGCAGAGACCGAAATAAGAAGTGAATACTGTAAAATATGGTATTTCCCACGCCATTATTGTTTAATAAGCATGACATAAGCCTACAAAGTTGAAATCATAACAATTTAAACAGAAGTGAATAAGGAGATTTGATCATGATTTGAGTCAGTAAATTGAGGATAGCTCTTAAAATTAGATAACAAAGCTCGTGATATATGGTCGTGATATATGACATCACCTACAACATCCGCCTCCCCCGCTCGCTGAATGTTAAGATGAAGTTCATCCGATGTATCGCGGCCACTGAGATCAGACCCAGACTGTAACATGTAGGAAATGATAATTGACCGGAGTATACGGACGGCTAAGGCCAGGCTAAGACAGAGCAAGAATTACATCAAAATGTTGTATTTTTTGTGAAAAAAAAACTATATTGTCTCCAAGGCATTGGTTAGAGAAGTTTTTTTTGCAAATATTTTAGCTCTGGTTGTTCCAATATGAGATAAATGTGGGACCATAATCTAATCAGAGCAGAAAGGGGACTCTCTCGCTCTCTTACTTTCACAATCCCAGACTGAATTTTAGAGGTTCTTAGCTTTTAAATGAGGAATGACATGTGAACTTTGTACAGCATGAAGAGCATCCTACAGATATTACCTTTAAGTTTACTCTATCAAGACGTCCTCAAACGGCCTCACTTTAGCTTAATGTGGCAATTTTTTTTTTTTCAAAGTAGACTTTCCATGCACCTTTTGCTGCCAACCGATTAATCAATTCATCGTAAAAATAATTGGCAGATTAATCGATTACCTGAATAATCGTTAGTGACAGCCCTACATCTTTCTAATGGCTTTTCTGTCTATTATTGGAAAAGAAAAAGTTCCCAGTGAAAGGCTTGCGACCCACTGAAGATCATTCTGTGATCCACCAGTTGAGAACCATTGAATATAGGATACGACCGCAACTTGCTTTGATATGAAAAACATGGGAAAGCCTTTGTATGTATGCTATATGGCAGGGGTAGGCAACGTCAGGCCCGGGGGCTAAATCCGGCCCTCCAGCATGCATCCTCTGGCCCCTCAGATGGTTTAAGAAATATGACTCCTTTAAAATACTCCAAAAACACAGAAAATATGACCAGTTCCTTTGAAATCTTCCAAGGGTCAGACTCACGGAACCCCACTGTTTAGTAAATATGACAACCAATACTACCATTTGTACAAAACAATGATTAAAATGGGGAAGCTCGGGCCCCCCGTCTTGTGGCTAGAAACAATGGTGAACTTGCCTACCCCTGCTAAATGGTATTAGAAAGTTTCCAAAGGGACCAAAACTTGCCTGTATTTTCCCCCAGTAGTTCAAGGCATGAATACAAATGGTGCTTCAGGACGAGCCTCTGATAGCAATGTCAAAAATAAAAAGGCAAATGATAAAGATTTGTTGAGGCGACTCCAAGGTAGATAAACATTTAAAGCAGCAGGTCTTCAGTCTTTTCGAGGTGCGCTGTCTAGAATACGACGAGCAGTCTGTATTTTTCCAGTTTAAAAAAATACGGAGGTGGGAAAGCCTTATATAAAATGAGACTAGGCAACCTTTAATGATACGCGCTGCAAGTGGGACCAAAAACACTTGCCTGGATTGTTGCTGGAGGCCTAGACATGGAAGGGCATGTGTCGAACGCAATGTTAAATCAATACACAAGAATGGAATCATGATAATCTGTTGTGGCGAATCCCGAGAAAGACTGAAACAGTGCAACGAGCATATCTGTAGTTCTTATCTGTAGTTCTCCCAAACCGAAAACGCACTTGGCGGGATGCGATTTACGATCATTCCCCCTTGGTCCAGAACACCGCACGCCGTTGGAGGGAGGCCTAGAACTCGTCGTCGGAGGTGATGAGCATGATTTTGTCGGACTTGCGGGGGTTCTTGTTGCCCGCGGCTGTCTTCCCGTTGACGCTGCTGGGCGGGATCACTTCCTGCATGGACTGCTGCGTGTACTGCTGATAGGCCGGGGAGAAGTTATGGATGGCGTCCTGAACCATGTCCCCGGGGTTTATGGTCTCCTTCAGCCCGCTGGAGATACTCTGCATAGGAGGGATGTTCTCTGCGGGGGAGAGAGACAGAGATGGTTAGATAATGGGGAAATGGACTGAAAACAGCGAGGTAGAGAAGCTTTATGTGAGGTCTCTAAATCAGATGTCCACTCTGACCCAGGGGCACGTCAAAGCATGGGGTGGTATTTCAAACGGCCCTTGATGTAAAATGTATTTTCACAGACTTTCACTGCAGTCAAAAACATTCCAGTAGTTTTACTTGCACCTCAATCATCTTTATTGTCAATTCTACCACACATAAAGCATGTGCAGGGAATTTAAATGTTGCGTCTCTCACACCAGTGATAAATACAATAGTAACGTATATGAGCACAATAGGGGGCAGCAGAGAGAGGGAAGGGGAGAGTTCAGCTTCCTGACAGCCTGGTGGATGAAGTTGTTCTTCAGTCAGTTGGACCTGTCACTGATGGAGACTCTGCAGTCTTCTCCTTGAGGCAGGACTAAAGATGCTCTGAGATGGTATTGAATCTCCCTCTGAAAAGTAGGGCTGGGTATTGCCAACAACTTCACGATACAATACGATACAAGTGTATCCTGATACAGCGTCCATAATGCAATATATATTGTAAAGAAATTTAAGAAAAATTATCTCATAGGTACAATAAATAGTAGTTTCTATTATGGTAAATATGTTCAGCAACTGAAGTCTGCAATTGCAGTAGTTAGTGAGTGTGTTGTGATGTGTTAAGAATAAACCATGGGGTAAAAAAAGCTAATTACAACTTGCGTATCACGATACAGCTGCCTTGATACGATACGTGTATTGTCAAGTGCTCCGGTACGATATACATGTATTGCCGATACGATATATTGCGCACAGCCCTACTGAAGAGCTGGTCCAGTGGACCTTGTCCAGATCATTTTTGTTGAACATTTTGTTGAACACAGTCCACAGAGAAGAATGTAGTTCAGCTTCACGAGAGTGAACGATGGTCTCTACAGTCGGGACAGGGGCTTTTGATTTATGTATTTCGTAAAGCAACAGTTCATAAACTGTGGTACATGTACCACCTGTGTGATACTTGAGCTTCTTTAGGGTCATCTGCACATTTAGACTTTACTCATTTTAAATAGAGATCAGTTTATGTTTTAGTAATGTATGTAAAATGATGTGTCTAAACTGGTCACAAACATGATTTAAACAACAAAAACACAATTTAGACTTATTTTAGACCCTTTTAGAACCAGTGCCCTATACTAAACTTATCGAAGACAAAATCTTTTACACCAAATTCCCACTAAAAATACTAAGAGGGTCATTTTTCAAGGCAGGTGCTAAATAGAAAATGAAATATGCTATTTTGTGGCCGTGTTGCACCAAACTAACCTTTTAAAATCATGTTTTATACAGCATTAGGGCCACAAATCTGATATGTAAATGAGATTATTCTACACGAGTGGAAAATGCACTTCTGATGCACTTTTGCACGTACTACTCATTTTGCACATGAGCAAATGCTTGGTAAATGACCCCCTAAGAGGATAAATAAATATGCAACACCGCCATGCAGTGACTGTTTCTTTTAAGACCACTCTGAACATAATATTGTTACAAATCAACTACTGCCCTGACGAAGACACGCTTCAAAACGTGCTGGCTTTCCATGCTTAATTAAAGGATTTTTGTAAACGTCCCACTCCAGAGTTCCTCCGATCACTTTTGACAGCTGTTTACATGTTTTTCCAACTTAGCCCGTCAGTCTCTTCTGCACTAATTGTGTCATAAAACTTTAAATAAACTATATAGACAATTTGTAGAATCTTGCCTGTTTGTTCATTGTAGTATGTAGCGTGAGATCTAACATGAGGCATATTAGATACAGCAGGGCAAAGCAAGTAAAAACACAATTTAGTTAAATACTGGCGGTTGCTTTAATTGGAGCAATTATGCCACATGTACCTTATTAGCATGTCATAACACAACATGAATGACAAACCAACTACTGCGTCCTGTCCTGACAAAACACTTCAACAGCTTTTAGAGGTCTTCTAAAAGCTGGCCACGTCTCATTATCCTGCACTTCAACTTTCCTATACTTTGTTAATGCGAGTTCAAAGGGAAACTGAAAGGTACAGAGATAATGGATAATATATAACACTGAGCATTGCATAAATAAGATGTAGATGGATGCAAGTGAAGGGGGCTGCATTCATGCCATATCGATGGAAAATGTGGTAAATGGAGCTGCATGATGAGAAGAAATGAGATGTCTGTTAACGGTCTTCAGTAAATACTAAATCAGGGCCAGAAAAGGAATATAAGGGAAGTAAATTAGGGATAATGTTACAAAAACTGAACTTTTGCACATTTTAAGTTTTGTTTTAGGCTGTGATCGCTACAAAAAAAACTCTTTCAGATGGATATATAGGAAATTCACCTAATATCGCGACAATGATATGATGATACAGTTGTGCCCATAAGTTTACATACCGTTTTAATCTTCTGGGCATTTTTAAGTTTACATAGCCTGCCATTCTGCCGGGGTATGTAAACTTATGAGCACAACTGTATATGTGTAGGGCTGGGTACCGTCATTCGTGTTTCAATACCAGTACTTTAAGGATAGTTGGTTTACGATACTGGTACCTAAAGGATACTTTTTACGATACCTACTGTATACAAAAAAATGATTGGGCATCTAGAACCATAAAACAGAACAATAAGCCTAATTTATTCCATTACAGACTTTTTATTTTTCCGTTATCACCTAAAAATATGTCTCGATGCCTTACCAGTACCCAGCCCTAGATACGTGTGTCCTTGTAGAGACAAAGCGTCCTTTAAAACCAAATAATGGTCAGTAATTTAACTTGCAATGTCACTTTTGTCTAACATTTTTGTCTGCATGACTGCCATCTTTCTAAAATAACCAGTTCATTATTCCTAATTGTCTTTCACTGCGTCCTTCAATCTAGATAGAGCACCTTTATCCTAATGGAAACTCTGAGGGGCATTGGGTCTGATTAATTTGCGCAAATTCTTTCATTTTATTACACGCCTTAGCTGATGATTCTAAATCATTCAATGAAACGCCAAAACAAGCGTAAAACGTGCCTTTTCAACATTACATTTCACCAGTTGCTGTGTCTAAATGAGCTAAGCTACTCTCAGTCACAGTCGCTCTGAAAGTCCCCGCGCTCCCCTGCTGCGAGCCAGGTCCAATTCGCTCCGGAGCTAAAATCACTTCTGAAGGAGGAGGGGAAGAAAAACGCGACATTGGCAGACTGCTTTTTCAGGGTCAACGCGGCGGCGGCGTGTGGATGTAGCTCACGGATGCTGCAAACACAGGAGTTACAAGAGGTACGGGTGAAGGGGGAAGTTAGACATGCTCTGCTGGGTTCTCCTCTCAGAGCTCGCAAGGCCAGGCCCCGCGGGATGGAGTCGCCGAATGGTAAAAATCAAAAGGAGCAGGTTGTGAGAGGCAAGCACAAAAACGTATCCCCAACACCTGTGTGGGGCGGCAGACAGTGTTACAAGGACGTTTGCAGCTACAAGCAAAAGATAAGAGTAATCGCAAATGCAAAGGGTTAATCATTTAGTTAATATAATATCAACATCATGAATTATCTGTGGTTTTGGCTCCAACAGCAATATTTGGAGATGCATGTGAATTATTGTCCAGTCTTTTACTTACTAATATTTGAAGGTGTATTCAGAGGGATTTTTCAATATTTAATTCCAATCCTGATTTATTGAGTTTTGAACCCCAAAAAACAAGGTGGTAATAGAGCTGGGTATTAGCAAAAACGTCACGATACAATACATATCCCAATATAAGTGTATCCCCATGTAGTGTCCACAGTACAATACATATTCCATTGAATTAAAGAAATATCTTATAGATGCATTAAACTGAGGCTTATATTTGGCTGAATATGCTAAGCACAACAAGTTAAGGCCAGTACAGTAGTAAGTGTGTGTCAAACAAACACATTAGTTGTGTATCACGATACAAGTGCTGCGAGCGTTTTCAGTCTTCGCTCCCAAGCTCTGAAATGCTCTTCCACCTGTGCTGTGTTCTATCACTGAACTATCTGGGTTTAAAACACAGAGCTAAAGACTTATCTATTCAGACAGGCATTTGACACCTAATCCTGCCACCTTAATTGCTTTTACTTAGTCTGTGTTGTTTTTTATATCTGTTATTATATTATACTTGTAAAGTTTTGGATCTGAAAATAAGGGAAATTTTCCCTCAGGGGTAAAATACGGTAGTTTCCCGGCCAAAACGGGACACTTGACAGCTATGCGGCTGTTTGTCCAACTGTCGCACAAACCTCACGATAACTGCCGCCCAGCTGCTGCAGGTGGCAGTTCTCGCGAGGCTAGTGACAGAGTTCAGTCTGGAGTATTTTGTTATAATACAGGAAATTTACGGGATAATACTAATACGGGAAGGCGGTGGGAAAGAGGGGTAATGTCATCGTGGGGACTGGACAGCATTAGTGGGACCAGACGGCGTCAGCTGAGCCTGTGGCTCAGGTTGAACACTGTTGCGGGACTCTTGTCTGCCTGAGGCCACCTCCCCGTTTAATGACCTCTGCAACTCTCGTCGGACATAGCCACTGGAATCTGGTCGACCAAAAATTCACCACTGGCCCATCCGTCCATGGGAGTGGATCACTCTCCAAAACGGTTCTCCCATGTGGTTTTAAGGGTTGTTCCTCCCCGTGGAGGAGGGTCTAAGGATGTGGGATACTCTAAGCTTGTTATGTCCGATGTATTTATTTACAGGACATTACATCTGGTTGTGACATTTCATTCGTGTGTGACATTTTTTGATCATTCTTGGTCTGATATTGATTTGTTTTTGTCCATACCGACCTCTGAGATGACTCCTGTTGTGATATTGAGCATTACAAAAATAAATTGATAGCTTGATAAAATACGGTAGTTTCCAGGCCAAAACGGGATACTTGACAGGTATGCATGATACGCATATTGTCAAGTACTCCGTGACGATATATTGCTGATACGATATATTGAGCAAAGCCCTATTCAGTAATAAGTAACTAAACTACATATCCAAACTACCTTCTGAACAAATCTTGGTAACTATAAATAAAATCCTACATTTAAACCTGGCTCTATTCATTATTATCATTTGACAATGGACAGAAAATGAGCAATACATGTTTTCCCTTCATGTTTATCATAAAATAATATACAGCATAAGTTTCAAAAATTATACCATTCAACTCTATTTATTTTGTCCCCGATTGACCTGCCGTGTCTCGCCATAACAAGCAAAATGCAAATCTAATCATAAATTAAAAGAAACACAAACTAAACAGTAACAGTTGTTTAAAAGCAGATCAGCGCTCACAGTCACTGACAACGAACCGCAGAAGACAATGGATGATGAATGAATAATCTAATCAAATAACTAATTGCGCTGCATATTGTGATATTAATTATGTAAAAGAAACCAAAGCAATGCATCATTTCGCTTCACAATCAAGCGCCCCGTGTCAAAAGTAAATAGGAGTAATGGCTGTTACTCTGTCAAACAAAGAGGCTGAGCTAAGACTGCAGTCAAAAACGAAGTTGTACATCTGATTGTGATTACAAGCTCACATTGGATGACCCGCTGAATGTTTTATAGTGAGAGTAAGTCGAGAAAATGACACAGGACTTTGGGCGACCATTTCTCTCATTGGCTATTACACGCTGACTGCACAGTGGATGTTTGGACAAATGAAGACTCAATGGACTGTCACTCAAAAGTTCTACAAAGGCTAATAAAAGGCTCACGAAGTTACATTCACTATAAGAATATGGTTTCAATAGTGACTAAAATCTCGATTTTACTAATTTACTTAACTGGGGCGACGGTGGCGCAAGTAGTAGAGCGGGTCGTCTTGTAATCGGAGGGTTAGCGGTTCGATCCCCGCAGGCGCACACTGTCGTTGTGTCCTTGGGCAAGACACTTCACCCACCTTGCCTCCAGTGTCTGCGTACACTGGTGTATGAATGAGAGCGTGAATGGGTGAGTGGTTCCTTGATGTAAAGCGCTTTGAGTGCCTAAAGCAGGTAGAAAAGCGCTATATGAATGTGACCATTTACCATTTACTTCCATTGTAGCGTTGTTGGTCCCAATTTACAGTGGGGCAAAAAAGTATTTAGTCAGCCACCAACTGTGCAAGTTCTCCCACTTAAAAAGATGAGAGAGGCCTGTAATTTTCATCACCTCAACTGAGAGACAAAATGAGAAAATCACATTGTAGGATTTTTATGAATTACTTAGTAAATTAAATATAAAGTAAAATAAGTATTTGGTCAATAACAAAGAAGCAAGATTTCTGGCTCTCACAGACCTGTAACTTCTTTAAGAGGTTATTTATTGAGATGAACTTTTGTTACTGATCAAATACTTCTTCTCCACCATAATTTGAAAATAAATTCTTCAAAAAAATCAGACTGATTTTATTTTCACATTGTGCCTCTCATAGTTGAGGTCTACCTATGATGAACATTACAGGCCTCTCTCATCTTTTTAAGTGGGAGAACTTTCACAATTGGTGGCTGACTAAATACTTTTTTGTCCCACTGTATGTATTTACTTATTTTTTAAAGAAGTGCTAGTATGTTTTTAGCAGGTCTTTGGTAATAATCTCAAACATCTTGATCATTATCTTACATTTTATTGGTTAGAAAATTCTAATTTGACCTAAAATGGCTTAATAAAACAGAGTATGGCTTTACTTCCTGATTCAACAAGGACCCTTCCCTACAGAGCAAGCTGCAAGTGCTCTTGCTTAGGCAGATGGTTTTGCACTTGAGGTGAAAGGATAAGCTTTGCTAAAGATCATAAGACAAAGAGAGCATTTCCTGGATATGTAAGGGTCAGGTAGAGCTTTGGGGAACAGGAAACAAGGGAGAAGATTAGTGTTCACACCACTAAAACACTAATTAAATATTTGTGGGAGCCAAGTAAGCTGTCCGGACCTTCTCTCTTGTTTTTTGTACTCTCTCTCTGTCTGGCACGCTATTTCGAATTTTTGGATGTGCTCTTTACATGGAGGTTTGGGGAACAGGAAATGCTTTTGTTGAACTGCCGCTGGGGTGCTAAAAACATAAAAAGCTGCTATGTTGAATTACTATAATGATATTAACTAGGGCTGAAGAATATTGAAAAACTTGGCAATGTGTGATACTGATATAACTGCAATATTTTCATTTCAACACTATGTGCCAATCAATTTTAAGTCATAAGTAGGTGAGAAAAACTAGAGATCATGTAACACAAAAAATAGCTTTTTTTTGGGAAGGTGCTCTTTGGGACAGAAATTCAAGAAAAAAACGAACAAAACAATGCACTCCTCCCACAACTGGAATTCTCTCTTTACATTCTCTAAAAAGCCATTATTATGCTGGGTTTGTGCATATTAAAATCATTTAAAACAAATTCCAGGTTCCTTCCACGCGTATTGGCTCCAAACAACAAGCCTTGTCCAAGAAGTGAACTTCTAGCCCAGCAAAATGGAAATAGTGAATTAATGTTGTAGGTGGAGTAGGAGTTTTTAAAGTCGTAAGTAATTTGTTTTTCAGCAAAGTGTGCCCAAAATTATTTTGAAAACACTAAATCAGGACCAACACAAGTACATAATGGAACTTAATTAGGAAAATTATAACTGAAACCGACACATAAGTTCCATTCATTTTCAGTTTTTGCAAAAATGTGTTGATCCCAGTCAGATGGAAGACTTTAGTATTGTGCATCCCAAATATTTCCACATATAATAAAGTGCGCTTTTGAAAGTTGCCGTCTTAAGTTTGAACAATAAAACATAATAACCATTCATAACTTCAGCCAACTTTATCCGTGTGCGACTAAATAACTCGATTAGCAGCAGCAAACACCA
>OMNZ01030591.1:36283-50977 GCA_900303255.1 Lesueurigobius sanzi
GGCTGGGTATTGTTCCCCCCCCCCCCCCCCCGATACTAGTACTTTAACGATACTTGGTTTACGATACAGATACCTCAACGATACTTTTTTCGATACCTATACTAAATTATTTGTCATCTACACAAAAAAGTAAATATCTAGATTAGTTTAAATGACCCAAATTCATCTTATTTCTCTAAATCTGAGCTGTTTTGACGACTTAAGATTTAGTGGCTCATTTGTCCTAATTCTCACCACTTGTTCTAAGGTGTTTCTACTTATTTCCTTTTTTACTTAAATTTATTTGCCGATGGGGTCAGAAAATTGGTCTTGTCCTTTTGGCAGTTTTATTTTCCTAATTCAAGCGAGATTACCTTAGAATCAGTCAAAATGGTCATGAAATAAGCCATATAATAGATGACATAGTAAATAAGTCTAATGTAGTCGAAACTGCTCTAAACAAGACTAATATTCCCAGCCCTAGAAGAGATTAAAATTTTAAAATAAAAAATAAAAAAATACTTTTGCCTGCAGTGTCTCCTCTTAAAAGGCTAAATATTTCTTATAAATTACATTTTGACTTATTTCTCTTGCTCACTTCCTGCCTCCAGCTGATGTCACTGATGATGTAGGCAGCGAAAGGGTCTATTCACCTTATTCTGCCCCGCCCACTTTTGTTGTAAAAGCATTTCCTGTTTTTATTAGCACTTCCTGTGAGCTGGGATTTCCATTGTTGCCAATGGAAGAGAGTGAAGAAAATAAAATGGGAATGAACAAAAAACTTAAAAAGGAAATACGTTTGTGTGGCTCAGGTTTAGTTTCAGGGGAAGGACGACGTAAGAAAAGTCACCTAAAATATCGTTTCAGAGATATAATGACTTACTTTGTGTTGTCAGTCTAATTGGCTAATTGTCTTTGAGGAGGACCAAAGCTGATGGATACACTGCAAAAAGTGATCTCTTGATAAGTTAAATTTGCTTGAATTCATAATATTTGAGCTCATTCTGGGTAGTTTTGACTTGCCAAGTGAAATTATCTGCCAATGGAACAAGCATTTTTGCACTGAAATTAAGAAAAAAACAACTTCTTGCACTAAAAAATAGGGAGTTCAGCTTCCCGATGGCCCTGTGTACGAAACCAGGGTACTTAAATCAATATGCAATTTGTTAAGAAAGATTTCAATGGTACAACAAAATGTGGAATTACCAATTAATCGTTATCCTTCATGCTGTATGCTGTTAGAGATCATTAGTTTAACAACACAGAAAATCATCAGGAAACATGGGCCGTATTTTCACTGCAACATTATGGAAAGAGCTCATTATCCATAGTTACCAAACCATTTCTATCCCGTTATGCTGTAAAGTGGGTTCACGTTTACCTTTTCACTACTGATTACTACCGATTTTTCATCCTCACCTCATGGGAGTAGAACCAGTGGACGCCTTACCTTGCCAGAAGGACAGGAAGATGACGGATTTGATGGTGAGAAACTTCAGCACTGGCTCGTACGGCCGGAGCAGGTCGCTCGTGGCAAAGAAGAAGAGGAAGAGAGCGTACAGGGACAGGCTGACGGAGAAGTTGTAGACGATGGTGATGTAAAGGTATCCTCCATAAATACTGCAAGACAGAAATGGAGGAACACTGATCAGGATAAGCGTTATGACTAAATGAGGTGTTAAAGGGTATTGTGCAAACTTTTAAAGCTTCAAGTTTGATGTTACAGGCTGATTTTCTTCCTTGTCACAAGTCGTAGGGCCGCAACTCAAAATCCCAATGTTTTTCATCTTGTATGCCCTAACAGTTGTTTTTGGGGGGATTTTAAATAAGAAACGGACTGTATTTTCATTATTTTTAGAGCATTTTAACAGGCATTTGATCTCAGATGTGCGCAACAATATTTTTCAAAATCATCTTGGGGGCCAGAGGTACAATGCAAGAAGCCTGCTGGATTCTGCTCTCGGGCCTGACGTTGCCAAACCCCCATAATAAGACAAGATCAGAGTGTTCTCCCTTCAAAAATATAATCTTATGATCTTAATCGTAAACCAGGGCAACTCCAGGTTTGGTAAATTGTAATTCAAGACTTTTTAAATACTTTTTATAAATGCCACTGCCGTGAAATTTAATGCACAAAGATGTCAAAAATATTTCTAATTGACTGACAACAGATAAAACATTTCAAAATAATACAGATGAAATAAAATGTCCAGTATAAGCAGAAGTTGGACAGCTGGACAGTTTGTAGATTCAAGAAAATGTCAACATCTTTATGCAATATTAGTTGAATTAAGTATATTTTATCAAGAGTGGGCATTGAGTGATTCAGCTTTAAAAACAAGGACAAGGACAATAGATGAAAAAATACTTGAGTAAACAGGTCTCTTTTGGACTGGTCTAAACCTATCCTGGAAATATGCTGTATATTTGTGTGACTAATTGTAACAAAAATGATTAAAGAAAATGTAAGACCAAATTCAAGACGGCACTCAAAATGTAATATTCCTTTGTTAAATGTGATGCTTTTAACGCCTTCAATTTGTCATGATCAAATGTAAGACTTCTTTAATGATTTAAGACCCTTGTTTACCTTGTAAACTCTGCAGAAAGCCCCAGAAGCACATTGACCAGAGGTGGAAGAAGTACTCAATATTCTTACTCTAAAATTGCAGATACAAGACCAAGGATTTATGAAATTAAATTCCTACTTAAGTAAAAGTATAAAAGTATGCACTGTAAAATGTGCTTCATAAGTAAAAAGTATTTATTAAGAGTTTACAGTGTGATTTTGTTTTTTTTAATCCTTTGAATCAAACCAGGACTAAATGAGTGAACAACTAAACCAGAACTAACAAAGGTTTAAGCCTGAGGTTTAAACAAGTAAACCACTAACTCAGGTCTAAACTTCAGGTCACTTATAAAATACTTTTACTTTTGACCCTATTTCAAAAATGTAGTGAAGAAGAAAGTACACATACAGGCTCTAAAGTGTCTAAAGTGAGTAAAAAAGTATTCATCATAAAATGTACTTAAGTGAAGTTACTTTCCACCACTGAAAAGTCAGCTATAAGTAAACTATGTCAAAACATAGCTCCTCCTTTTTATATTGCAGAGTGGGGAAAAATGGAAAGATAACGGCCACTTTGTGTTCACTTGGTTTGCTTTAGTTAGACGTTTAAAACATCCCAGTTCTTCAGAGGACGAGTTGATGAACAGGGTTCGAGGGTCAGTCGTCACAATGATACAAAAACTTGCCTGCTACTTCTTGAGTGAAGAAAAATCTTTATAATTAGAAGCACAATGTGTTTTCACAAATGTTTACTTTTACAATTTACTGAAGGAGGACAAAAACGATTTCCTTCCACTACCTAGAAAAATATCAGGTACAGGCCCTTTAAAAATGAATTCATAAAGTTTTTTTTTATTTAGGTTACTTATTTGAAAGGTCAGCAGAATTGCTCTCTGCTGCCCTCTGCTGCCTGTTTTTGAAAGCTATGAAGGGGGTTATTGGAAATTAAAACTCAAGTACTGTTTTTTTCATGTAAATTAGTTTAGAAAAGACAAGAAAAGGTACATGCTTATAACGGCTGATAATGATAAAGTCGAGTGAGGAAGCAAGCTTGTTTTTCTTTTTCCAAGATGTCATTAAAGCAGGACTAAAGAGCAAACTTGACTGATTTAAGATGAGTGAATAACAAGTTCCACATCAGGCAAGCGGCCAAACTTCATACTGCATACTTGAGACAAAAGTATAGCGTTAATTACATTCTGCTCTTCGCTAAATATACACAAGCACTCACGGGAACAGGTGGTTAATAAAGTCCCAGCTCTCGTTTCAAGACGCATCTCAATAAAGTTGCACATTTGTATCCGTCCTTTGTTTTCTTCTAAAGCGCGTTTCTGAGGAGCCGGGTGTGTGACTGCGCCAATTACTCTCACGAAGCGACGAGAGCGGGAGGAAAAAAACCGAGGTAAACAATCGGAAATCACCGCTAACGGGATAAAATGGGATTCACGTCTTGTTGCCGATATTGTTACGTCGAGTGGTTAAAACGGGTAAAGTGATTGCCGGCGTTCGTCAAAAGGCCTGTTGAACTTATCGTGGAGTTCGGGGCACGTGTCGCCATTGTGCTCGATACAAAGGAGGACGGGAAGGAAGAGCGGGATAAATAACTACGAGTTTTACAGCTTTCGAGGGCGCACTAAATACAATGATACAATTATCCTCTCCAACGGCTGCAAGTCCTCGCGGGGTCTGCGTAAAAAATATAAAAATAAAATCACATTCGTCTGTCGGCTGGTCTTAATAAAGCTTGATCTCCGAAACTAATAAACCCGAATGAAACAACGCGAACGGAGGGGTCTTCATTTCAGATTACGACGCGTGGGTTTCGCCCGTAATTCAAAGTCTAATTATGAAGTTTTTGAAATATACAGTAAAGAAATTCGATTGCGAGTTTCACCCACGAGGCGAGCGCGGAACATGATTAGAGAGAATGCAAGAGAGCATCTGCGCATTACAACTTTCTGGCAGCGTTACAGGCCATTTTAAATCAGGGGAAGTTAACGGTTGTAAAAAACTAAATAAATAAGATGTAGTTATGTTGGTAGGCAAGCAGTGGTTCACATCAATAGAGGAGACTGCAGTGGTTCCCCATAGTTTAATTTCCTCTTATTGCCTAAAGACAAGCTGTGCACAGAAATCCAGAAATGAAATGATCACTTTTGCATCTTATGAACGTCTAAAGTATACCATAATTCAGTACTTCTTAAAGACGCAATAGAAGCATTAAGTTAAGGCGAGACAAGCAGAAGAAAGCAGGACTTTGAACACCCTTTTGCAAGGACTGCGCCCAAACAAATGTGAGTTCCTGTGGCTGGTGTGAAACAATGGAACTCTCTGGAAAAAGTTGTTCAAATAATCTTCAATTTAAATGTAAGCCCAAACAGAAAACACTTCAATTGTATGAGGAAGGAAGTGTAAACAATAAGTAACCATCTATTGTATTTCTTTATTATAATTTTTCTTTATTATAATTTTTCTTTATTAGAATTTGGGAATTCTGAAATATACATGTACAGTATATGGGGTTGGAAGTTACAACAATTGTTTTCCATCCCACTCCCATTCTTCTTTGCATGGAGTGTACTATTACTATTGTACTATAAAGTGTAGCTTTTACTGTTATTGCATTAGCACGAATGAGAATGAAAAAATTAATTTTTACTCCATTATAAGCCAGAATTATTGAAAAAAAAGAAAAAGCTCAGCTACACTGCAAAAAAAAAGGACTTTTGACTTGCAATGTTTAAAAAAATGGCCTGTGGAATATGCATTTCCACAAAAATATGTTATTTCAAGTAAATCGAGATTTACCATCTTATTTTAAGTGCAATGAGATGCTATTTTTTTTTTTCCAAAGTGCAAAAAATGAGCCCCACAGACAGACAAGAAAATGTAACTGATTTCTAGATTTCCTTCTGCAGTGTATTCCTCCACCATGTTCTCAGTCCGATCTTTGTTCTAAAAGATTGTACCTTGCGGTGAGTAACATTAGGATGATAGCAGAAATAAGTTAACTAAACTGAATATAAATCTGTGCACATTAGGGATGGTTGGACCGATACCATAGTATTGATATATCGATCCAAGCGGCTATTTTGAGTATCCATACTAATTACCAGTAGAAGGCGTGGCAGTAATTATCGGCACAAAAGAGCGATTTACTTCATTGTTCGGAGTCAAAAATCCTCACAGCAGCAGAGCATTAAACTGAGCCATATCATCATGTAATTCATTAAACATAGACATGGTTAAATAACCATTTCACATTATCTGAACATAAGAATAATATAAAATAATATTTTTTATAATTGTTTGAATATGAAAATAATGATTTGCTTGTATATCCACTGACACTTCCACCATGTCCATCAAAAAGACATGTTTCTCCATCCGAGAGGCTTTACACTCCAGGTATTTCAGCCTTTTACAGGAACCATCATTTTATTTGTCACCATTTGTGCTTAAAAATGTAGGTGTTCGTTAAATGACAACAAGAGGTAATTCATTTTTGTGATATAAAGTAACAGAATTCAATTGCAAGGGGTTTCTCCCCACAAGGCTCATTTGAAATGTGATTAGAGAATCCTGCGGAGCACCTGCACATTTGTGCAAATTGTAGTTATAATTTCTACCCGTTTGAGTGCACCTACGTACTGTGTAGAAGTGATACCATTATCTCTATTTGCACATTGTCTGCCTGCATAAATAACAAACTATGCTGCTGGCAATGGCACGAATGCAAAGATAAGTGGAAAGAAGAAAAATAGAGGTGTAGCTCACTTAAAATCTCCGTCGTGGTATTTGCCAAAGGCCTGCAGGACGATGGTGATGACGGCCATGATGGGTTTGACGACACAGAACTGGAGAGTGGCCTGAAGAACACATTAGGAAACAAAAAGCACAGACTGAGATGCACAAACCACAACACAAAAACACACCGAGGTCCGCTCTGGTGCCAAATCAATTACCATGCAGTCCATCATTTAGGGGAACAAAAACATAATTTGTACAATCTGCTAAATGGACTTTGTAAAACATGCAGGGGCCCGGACATGGACTGGCTCCAGGCCATGTACGGGGGGCACCCTCCAGCAGTGGTTCTCAACTGCTATGGCATCGGGCCCACCATTACCCGAAGGATGGGAAGCTGTGAACCAAAATGAAGCGTATTTTGTTTTATAAAATGTAAAATACGGTCACCAAACACTGCCAGGAGTGTTTTTGTTTATTGAGTGCAAGTCCGTCTTTTCTATTTTGTCTTTTTTTTTTTTAAACAACTGAACATTAGTTTCATGGTTTGGAGAAACTATGTTTTATGTTTACATTTATTAAATAAATGCCTGCATTGTAAAGAAGTAGTTCAACATCCTCACTTTTAGGATGCTGATGTGGTTTGGTAACCTCAGCATAAAAGAATTGGAATAAACTCCAGAGGATCGTGAACCAGAGCTCGAAGATCATTGTGCAGCCACAAAGATCTCTGAGCTGTTTGTTCGAGGAGCACTTGGGAAAGAAGGCAGAGCTCATCATCAACGATGCTTCCCATCCGCTAAACCGTGAGTTCAAACTACTGCCGTCAGATGGAGATCGAGTCGTATCAGCCAAGAAAAACATTTTTAAGAACCCCTTTGTGCCTGAGCAGTGAAAGCTGCGAATCTTTGAGAGAAGTGTTGTCTTTTGGCCTGGAGGCTTTGTTGGATCTTAGACCTTTGCCTTTTTAAGCAAAGTACACTTTGTTCAAATGTTACAAATGACTTTGGCGTCGAAACTGTACAACAAATGCAGTGCCATGATATTTGCTAGTTGTTGAAGTGCTGTATGTGTTTAATGGTGAAACCAAAGACAAATTTACACTTTGGACAATAAAGTTTTTGTATTATTTTCGTAAAATGGTTCGGCAATACACAGTTGAAATAAGTGCCCAAAGTCAATCATTTGCAGCTTGAAGTCAAAATACTCAGCCTTAAATATATTTTAACATGGAATAAGTAACCATTTTCTCTCACAAATGTAAATGACTATGGAGCCTACAGCTTCAGTATTGTACAGAGCACACTGACATCCTTCCCCTCAGTGTGCCACTAAACGACACAATGCATCGACTGTCCGTCTCTCGGGGCAAAGTGTGGGAGACAGTGACATCTTTATGCTGACGACAGATGAACAGCCCCATAGCCCTCAATGTCACAGGTGGCTCTCCAGAGCGCACTGAGCCATAAAACCACCAATCTCCACCATCATCTGACAGACGCTGCCCCAAACTCTAAATCACACACTTGAAAGGCAGCAGACGAGGAGTGTTTCGCTTAATTACCCACGGGTACGATTTAGAGATGGTTCCAGGTTCGTAGATCAGACAAAATAACGGCGATAATCATTTTATTAAGGATGTGCTTTGAAGCCTTTAGCGGTGACAGGCTTTGCCCACAGTCGCAATGTTCTCGAGCCAGCCTGCCACTCTCCAAACTCTCAAAGCCAATAATGTGTCAGGGAGATGGCGTGAGGTGCTTATTATGCAGAACACTATTCAAATTTAAAGGAATAGGCCACTATTTTCCATACTGAGATATGTTCTTACCTGAGCTTAGACGAGTTGATGCGTGGTCTTTGCGCGTGCCCTCAGTTCCGCAATAGACTGAAGATGTTGTTAGCAAGTTAGAAGCCACCAAGCTCTTCCACGTTTTCCCTATTTAAATACGTTTCTGTGAGTACCTACACGATCCAAGTATAGCGACACAAAATTTAACCTGTCGATTTCCTAAGCTGATAAAAAGTGGCACTATATTGTAAGGCGCAGTAATACATCCACTCTCACACTAGGAGTGAAGATATTACTGCGCAGACATCAAAGTGCTCCTGGGGTGTTATTACGCCTCACAATATAGTACCACTTTTTATCAGCTTAGAAAAGCGACAGGTTTAATTCTGTGTAACCCAGTTTTTCCCCAAAGGAGTACGCTAGCAGAGGCTAATGCTAACAACATCTTCAGTCTATTACGGAACTGAGGGCACGCGCAAAGACTAAGACCGGGTACGCATCAACTCGTCTAAGCTCAGGTAAGAACATTATCTCAGTATGGAAAATAGTGGCCTATTCCTTTAATGCTACTAGATTAAAAATGTATTATTTTAGGTGTGCAAGCATCTAGATTTTGCAATTAAAAGAATTCCAAAGTGGAAAATAGACACACATATACATCACTTCATAATCCTAAAGTTGGCAATAGGGCTGTTCCATGTTTTTCATATTTTTTTTTTTCAATCTGAACTGATGCTTGGGCTCAGTGTAGGTACCAAGTTCTAGTCCAATACCACGAAGGGTGACTAAAAGGTTTGTAAAAAAGAAGCTAAGCCCGAAACCACACGGCGGATTACTCATAGAAAACAAAGTCGCCAAGTCACGAGAAGCTGCTCCGTTCTCCCAACGTTCTGCTTCTAATCTTAAGAATAAATTAAGGCATCAAAGAGGTAACACGAATAATCTCTCTGTTATTGGAGTTTTCAGCGCCTTCCAAGCCTTGAAAAGCTTCTCTGGGTATTCGCTGTAGAACTAGCCACACACACGAAACACACAGTGGCTCCCATCCGACGGTGATTCAGGAGAAAAATACAGCATCGGATTAGGTCAGTGAATTGGTTTAAATAGTTATAATATCTGAAAAGTCTGTATTATCGGCGTCGGATTTGATGTTAGTGTTGTATCGTAGCAATCCTAGTTGGGTAGTTGCATCGTCACGTGTAAAAGTAGCTTCTGTTGCTTCTTTGGTCAAGGCACAGAATCCAGTGACCTTTACTGGTGTATATGTGAGTACTTTGTGAATGTGACTGGAACACCTAGGTTAGTACATGACCCCCCCCTCCTCCTCATGTTTGTTTTTGAATAGGCTCAACCTACTTGTACACAACAGTGGTATAACATTACAGAAATCCCCACTAATGACACAGTAGTCGCTCGATGCCCAATCACGCGCTCTCTCATCCTCTTCCTGTGTGCTTTAACAAGAACGGCTCGCCTTGAGGTCGGCCCACGTGACCAGACTTAAAATGTTGAGCAAAATATGTCTCCAAGTGCTCTGTGAGGCTATGATAAAAGACAAAAATATCAAACACAAACAGTCAGGCAGGCTGTATATGCTTATCCAACAGTCTTATCTCTGTGAGGCACAGTGACTCAAGGCTGCTGCTCATATCAGCGAGTCTTCATTTAACCTCTTCTAATCACACGCTCAGCCTGCTACAATGTTAACATGCTCCCGTATCAAGGCCTTTGGATACTCTGATCAGCCCGTCTTCTGTGTTAGTGATTGAGATTAGCAGCTGAGCAGACTTTCCAAGATGGTATTATAGAGACCAAGCAGTGTTTTGCGATGGTAAAAAGTGAATACGCAGCTACAGTCGGTGGTAGGGCTGGGTATCCATTCAAATTTCCCAAATCGATTTGATTCGAGTCACAAGGACCGGATTCGATTCACTTTGATTTTCAATTCAGTTAAGGATATCACGCGATACCAATTTTACTTGGATATGGTAGACATTCTCAGAAGAACTAATGCACTTTATTATCATTATTATTCCACTAATATATGCTTCTATAAAAATAAAAATGCAATAAACCTGACCTTCTATGTGCCATCTGCATTTGTTCTCCATAGTTTTGCATCTTTTACAAAATTAAAAATATATTTAAAGAGTTCATTTGCAAAATCAGATATCTCTGTAAAAAAAGGAGGATGAATGCTTCAAAAATGGCTCAAAAACGTGCAAGAGAGAACGTGGACACAAGGTGCGCTCTAGGATAGGGCCGTACCATTTACAAAAAACAGAAGAGTTAACCTGCTGAGACCGTACCGTGAGTGTGGAGGTAAAGCAAGAGATCCGAGGCACTCAATGTGTAGAAAAATATGACTTTTTTTAGACAGAACATGGCTATGACTTTTAGTATCTAACATATGCTAGTTTGTTAGATACTAAAAGTCCTTTAATACATACATGGACCACGCCAACGCGTTTCGACAAACGTCTTCATCAGGGCATAGTAGCCAGATATCTCGGTTTTGAATTCTTTGCCAAATTGTTCTTACTGTACAGGTAACAAGTAAAACTAAAGTTGAATCAATTTGATCAAGAACAAGTAACTTTATATGTCTGATCCACTATATAGGTCTGGCCATTAAAAAAGCTACACAAAGGGAAACTCACAAGCAAATGTTGATTATTTTGACTTATCTTAATTTTTTGCACCAAATGTTACCCCATAGATTTTCTCATTTTTGCACAAATGTAACTCCTTACTTACTTTTGCCCTCCATGTTCTGTCTAAACAGAGGCAAAAAAAAAATGAAATAAAGTTTCATCTAGTACTGTTTTGAATCCCTGAGCAAATGTGTAAAGTGCACAGTCAACAGTTTTGTCAAATGCTAGTTTGTTAGATAGCGGCTCTCAGCTTTATATCATAATGTCGTCGAGTGGTTTTTAAGTTTTTTGTAGCACGAGTTTGCGGGTTGAAGGCACCTTAACCCACACTACCTTATTTTCAAAACAAATGTTTGTTTTGCTCGGCACCTGCTGCTTTCGTCGCTCCGTCCCACTGGTGGTCCTGGCTCAAACACTTTAGCGGCTCGGGGGAAAGATGGATTCTCGTGTGTTTGTGAAATCACAAATACCGCGAGAATTCAGCTTGCAGGCAAGGTTAAGTTTAGCCTTTAGGACACAAATTTTCGACGTGACTTTACACCGCCCCCCAGAGCCCGAGAAGAACATGGCTGGGAGACATTTGCTAAAGTCGTCGGCAACCCAACACTAGTCGGTGGTTATTAAGTTTGTAGAAAAGACACATGAGCTTCAAATACTGTATAGTGCATAGTTGGCAAAAAATTGGTATGACAAAATTGGAACATCTAGACACAACAGCAAGGCCGGCCCTAGCCTATAAAGAGTCTATGCTGCTTAGGGCCCCGAGACCACCAGGGAGCCCCAAAAAGTGGTGTGTGCTTCAGATATTGCTCTAGTCTCTCCTGAAAATGACTTTTGCAAAAAAAATGACTGACTGATAACTCCATTACGAGTCATCAGTCAGTAGACAAAAATATGTTTTTGGATTAACACTCGTCACAATGGAAGGAATGGACATTTAGATGCTAAAACAATCTAATGGTGGTGACAGTTTTGCAGGAGCCTGCAGTCATTCCAACTTTCAGGAGCCTATGGTGCTTTCTTCACAGCAAATTATTTCCCACAAGCAAGTTTGAGGTTGAACCAGTCACAGCCAAAGACATTTCGGATTCCTTTTAATCATTCTTTCGGAAAACTCAAGCCTCTCTGCTTGCTGCGATATGAGTGGGTCATATCTTATTTCTGATTGGTTAATTAAAACTAGAGGCTAGTTTTGCAGTGACATGTAATGTGCTCATCAAATGCCAGTGCTAGGTGAGTTTTCAAAGTACCAGTATGTTTACCTGTACCACCATTTTGAGGACTTCAATGTAACCCGTCGTTACATGTTTTTCTGGACTTCCATGTCCAACTTTGTGAACCTCAGATGCTCAAATAAAAAGACGAACGAACATATAGAAATAGTTCTCTAGCAGTGGTCATCACCCATGAAAGGATTAAACTATTACTTTGTCTTATGACTAACATTTCTTACATTTAAAGTGCATACAAACCTCTTTAATGCAATTCAAATGTGATTGCATCTATATACTATGCACTTCTGCTACATCTGTGCTGCCAAGTACACTCCCTTACAAAAACAGCTATTGAGAATTCCCAGCACGATCGTTGCTTATCAGCTCCTGCTCATGAAAAAGCTCATTCAGTCCACACTGCATTTTGTTTTGAGGACATAACTCTCACTTTCAATCTGCCTCAGTTAGACCTGCAGCCTGTGGAGCTTCCCCAGACAATGAGCAGGAGCACTGTGGCGACAGCGCGTATCATCACCCGCATTTGTTATCAAGCCTCTTTCACCTGGCACTTTCTTCCCCGTGTTTTTCATTTTTTGAAGGATGCCCATTGAGAAAAAAACAACAACAACAACACAGGCAATTATTGCTTCTGCCTTTCCAGATCTGCAAAAGGGAGCTCTGTGCAATGAATACCATATCACAATCTAATGATTTTCTTTCTGTATTTAAAACTGCTAAGAATTGGGGAAATGTATTTGTCATCACCTGGACTAAAATGTGGATTCTGAACGAGGAGTGAAGTGTCTTCCCCAGGGAAACAATGAGTAGTTGGGGAATCAAACTGCAGACCGCCTCGTTGGTGAGCGGACATCTTTGCCAACTCTAAGCTTTAATAATAATAATAATAATAATAATAATAATAATGCATTGGTTTCATATAGCGCTTTTCTGGACACTCAAAGACGCTTCACATGGCATTATTCTTTCACTCCAGACTCCAGGCTGCCAATTTGCGCCATCTGCCCTTTCCGACCACCACCACACATTCACTCTCTCACTACATTCATATTCAATACTTTTAGCAAGTTTGTGGTTAGGTGTAATAGGCGCTCACCTGTTTGCAGAATCGCAAAAAGCCAATAGAATAACTCATTCCACTGAGACAGCATGTGCCGTACAGACAACTGGACCTGTGGGAACAAAAACAAACCATTTATTAGGAATTAAGGCGAGGCATTGCAGATGATCCATTGAAAACTTGCCATTTATAGGTAAAGGTGGTTAAGGTTAAGGTTAAGGTGAACTTTATTGTCCCCGTAGGGAAATTTGTCCTCTGCATTTGACCCATCCTTCGTTGCCGCTGGGGCAATCCGCCAGGAGCAGTGGGCGACCGCAGTGCAGCGCCCGGGGACCCATCTCCAGATGTGAAGCCAGGCTCATGGTCAGAATCACCTGGCTGGAGGATTTAACCTAATGTGCATGTTTTGGGTTTTGGGTTATAACTGACATAAATATGAGAAAATAAGTTTTCTGTCATTTTATTTAATTAAAATTGTATTTAATATTTCCAGCAACATTTGATTTTGTTGATATATTAGTTACAAATATTTGTTCAGAAAGGATTTTGGATATCTTGTTATATCTTGAAATCAGGAAGGAATACAATATTGAAAATAGAAAACAAAAAGGAAGCAAAGGCACTCTGAATATGCAAGAAAATGTATTGTAAGTGATACCGATGCGTTTCGAGGAGTCTTCGAAATTCTAAAAGTAAAATCAAAAGTATTGTTAAGACTGAAAGATTCGGAGTCTGTAGTTTGTAGTCTATAGAAAATTGCCTTTGAATTTTACAATTTTACAAGGCATCTACCAAGTCCTCTGACGGAGCCATGTTTGTTTTGCCGAGACAGTGGCTACTGACTGTCGTACTGTCGCCTACATACCCCGCCCCCAGCCACACAGCAGGCATGTCATTGGTCTGAACCGCTGCTGGTTATGAAACGGACCCATCAGTTGGAGTCTTTCAAGATGAATTTGTTGCGAGACTGAAAATTCAGCGCAAGGTTAGACCAAACTGGACCAAAATCTAAAAAATGTATATCTCGCTTGCAATCGGAAAATGTGCAATTTGCAATTATCCAAGTACAAAATTGCAATTTGAATAATATTGTCTGCAATTTTGTAGGTAGTACAACATTTCTTGCAAATCAAATATCCTGTCTCCTTGTGTCCGTATGTGCTTATTCTGTATTTCTCTCTTCTCTACCTCTAAAATACAGTATTGAATAGTTCATAGGCTCATGTCTAAAATGTGCACAGTAAACCCAGTCTTGATTTTAAAAGATACATTGCAAAAGCAAGATTCAGAAGGAAATGGTAATTCACCAAAACCTTGCTGTTGTTGTGACTGGAGTCCATTGCTAACTCTATTGAATAAAGCTCAAGGGGAAAAAGCAGCTTTCACATCACAAAGAAATGGCTGCCCTTTTTATTGATTAACGTAGTCTGTTATTACAGTTTGCAGCATAATATGAAGAAGCAAACCCAGTACAAATCGGACAACAAAACCATTATCGATCAAGTCATCTAAGCAAGCGATAGGTCTGGCTTTTTCTCAGACGCAGCGGAAGCTCAAACAAAAGAAGCTTCAAATAACTGAAGGATTTTAGAGAAACAGTTTTGGTGCAGCTGTCACTTAACCCAAGCCCCCCCCCCCCCCCCCCAAACAAAAACAAAAAAAAA
>OMNZ01030596.1:0-10841 GCA_900303255.1 Lesueurigobius sanzi
AATACATTCCACTAGCTTATTTATTCTTTTTTATTTTAGTATAACCACACTAACCTATAGACTAACTATATTGCAATATATATATATCAAATAATAAAAATAAATGTTTTTTTTTTTTTTAATTAAAAAAATAATAATAAAAAAATACGGCCCGGCCCGGCCCAAACCCGAACGTGATGCATGACATCTCGGTCCGACCGTCAGGGTCAGATTCGGACTCGGGCAGAGAATCTAAACTCTATTTTGGAGTGAGGCCATTTTTGTTTGGCTATTGACTGGGTGAGTAAATTTTCATTTGTTTTCAATGCTCCTCCTGGAATCAATGCATTTGTGTTTAGCGCTTTGAAAGTGGAACAGTCAGAGAGTGCTATGGCCAACATTTACCCAGGGCACAATGTCTAGAGGAAATACTTTAGAACTTTGGTAAAGAGGTGGGAATACTTCAAAGATCCCCTTCGGGGCTAGTTGTAACATGGCTGCTGTTGTTCAGCCAGAAAGTGAGATTTCATTCTGGGTGAAAAAATAAAGCATCAAGTGGTGCATCCTGGTGACACTTTCTGCACTAAATAAAGACTAAACGTAGTAAAGTCTAACCTAGAAACTGCATTGTTTACCTTCTCCAAGCAGTTCATGCAGAATGCGTGACATTCTTGGCCCTTGGTGTGAGCCGGAGGGAAGGGCTAATTGTGTGAGTCTCACACTCAATGCATGAGACCTGGCATGTCTGCAGTACATGCTATTAATGCTCTGGTCTTCCTTTTCCCTTTAATAAATGCATACACTGCATGTTACAACTTACCCATGTGGTTGTTACATCTTACCCCAGCATGGGGCTTGTTGTACCATTTTGGGTAGGTCAACTTAGCATGAGCCCATGCCTTACACATAAAAAGGGGGCATGCAATTAGGAAGTGAAAAATGAATAGCAAATAGCAAAAAATGGCAAACCAGAGAAAACTGGGTAAATATTTTAGCAAAATCCCAAGTAATTGTGTGAAATATGTTTTAGTGAAAATTTTGTCAAATGTGTCATATGCACTTGGCATGTTTTTTGACATAGTTTGAGAAAAAATTGCTCTTATCTAGACTGTGGTTTTGGAACTTGCTAAAACTGTTTCATAAAATGTCCAATGATTCAGTAAATGTTATACTATTTCTTACACTAATGCCTATGTGCCCTTTGCTCCAACAGTTTGCAAGAAGTATATGGTTACTTTTGTGTTCACGCAGAGAAGCAGTCAACATCATCACTCCATTTAGCTTTGTTCTGAATAACACAAGGCAGAACTGCACACAATACGACTCCTGGTCGTCCAAAGCAATCGATTCTGAAATCATCAAGCAAGACTGAAGAGTTAATTTGCAGAAACAGATAAGTGCAATTGACAAAAATAAATGTAAGCTTGTAATTTTCTCTTTGTGTAGCATGATGTTAATGACCACATGAAATTTAGTGAACCAGAAATATGAAGTCACTTGTTATTGATGAAATTTATCCAACTTTACTTTTCCTGGCATCCCTTTTAGAGCACAGTGATACAAATCTTAGCAACAAATTCAAAATGGCGATATCTCTCTTTGCAAATGAACTCTTCAAGTATTACACTGTTTATACTGTAATTGTATACTCTTTGCACTGTGTGAATAATATTTTCAGTAGTAACAAAAATATGGAAGAGTACCAAAGTATAAAAGTTGTTTACATGCTCAGCTCACCGTGTGCCCTTATGCAACTCTGTACCAGCAAGATGTAATTAATCATTACCTCAACATGTGATAAGGAA
The DNA here is from genome assembly GCA_900303255.1 of Lesueurigobius sanzi. Lineage (NCBI taxonomy): Eukaryota > Metazoa > Chordata > Actinopteri > Gobiiformes > Gobiidae > Lesueurigobius > Lesueurigobius sanzi. Next base: position 1,785 of record OMNZ01030596.1, read on the forward strand.
TTAAAAACAAAATAAATAAAGTGCGCAGACAATAAAAGTATCTGCAAAGTGGTCTAGACTAGTGTTTCGCAGCCGGTGTGTAATGAGAAATTATCAGGTGTGCCGTGAAAGCTTAGCTTATTTCACCTGATTGATATCCTAAGAGAGTAAGCGAAATGAGACTAGATAGTCATTATATTTGAATAGGTTGCTTTCACGTTACAGAATTCTATTTCCGTTGGAGGACAATACAGGGGCCAATACAGCTCTATGGAGAGAAAAACACAAACCCGCCATATAATTCTTATGGCAGACAGTCCTTCCTACTGGCCGACATCGCATTCATGTTTTTGGATGTTGTCACCACTTTTGCCCACCATTATGAGAGAATAATTAGAGTTCAATAGAGAAAATAGCAATAAACTAAGACTAGAAATCTTCATTTTGACAATTACCATAGTCTTTGGGGTCTACTTTCAAGCTCTTGTGACAAGATGCACTGCAAATTTTAAATACTTTCAGACACAGAGGAGCAATGGCTGCAAACCGTAGCTCAATGTGGAGACTTTGAGTACTTGAGAATTTGGTAGAATTTGAGTAAGTTACTTTTTAATGTTTGACTACTTTAACCTCTTGGCTAATGCAAAACTAATAGCATGAGTAAAGTAGTAATAATGACTGTATTTAAGCATAAGGTAATGCAATATCAAGTATATACATTATTCATTTTACATTACTTCATGTATTTCTTTTGTCTTTGCATTACTTTTACTGAACTGTGGGGAAGCTGGCCAACGTGGTCAAAATAGGAGGCAGACAACACCAAAAAGTAGCTCTTACCAGACAGACTTTATTATAATCGTCCCATGCACAGACATGGCCGCCCCCTAAATGGCATCACAGGCAGCTTTAATACCCTCCCTGATTGGAAGGGACCGCCCACAAGAAGGTACCATTTGATCTGGTAAGTCTTTTACAATTTCCTTAAAACTTCACCAAAACGATGTTCAACTAAAATTAAAACATGAAACAAAATATAAACCAAGAATACATACAAAAGGAAACTTAAATAAATAAACTCAAAACCAGTTCTGCCCTCCCACATGGTTTGGCCCAAGCTTTCAAAATGGCCGACACAGGACACGCCTCCTCTTTGTCTCAGACCATGTGGTGCAGGTAAGGATGTTTGAAATGAAAAAATAAAACTATTAAACTACAAGTGATAATGAAAACAATAAACCCAGTACAGTTGTTGATCAAATTGACATTGCAAATAAAACAAAACATGAAAATAATGAAAGTGTCCAAATTAAAACACTGGGACAAACCCACTTTGTCACATGAACTATTAATAATTTCCTCTAAACTCTACAGGTTTCAGTTTTGTTCAGACACCAAAAACCGTCAAGCCATGGCTCCAGTGAATGATCTCCTGCAATGTTTGTTTTGGTCGTACATCCTTTATTGACAGAGCACTGCAGAGATTGACAGGAAATTACCAACAATGAAACAGCATGAGAGAGGGCATGCCACAGAACAAATAGCCAGGCCCAGGTGGGAAATATATCAACACCATTTTGGAGCCTGACTCGGGTACTTCACAAGAAGTTGCTTAGAACAGAAAGGATTTCTGCTCTTAGAAAAAGCTGGGCTGAAGGGATGTCATTTGTCATCTGCAGGCGTAAACTTAAATCTGCTTTGGGACTGACTGTACCCGAACCAGCAGCAATGGGAACAACGGTAGCATATATTACTGTTGGATGTAGACAGAATTTTTAAAGGACTGGCAAATCTTGTCTTTATTTGGTGATATATTTTATATGTAAATGATCAGAAATGCTGTGCATGGACCGGGTCGTTGAGGCCCCGACTGTCGCCCAGTCCTCTCTGCATCCGACCCCTACGGCTCCCTCTGCCGGGGGGTGAGGAAGGAAGAGCTGAAGGAAGTGTGCGCGGATCGGGAAGTCTGGGCATCTCTGCTCAGACTGTTGCCGACCCGACTCCGGATAAGGAAATGGATGGATGATCAGAAATGCACATTGTAATAAAGTTAGCAAATCTATCCATTCAATCACAATGAAGAGAGCGTCTCATATCCCACAGGCAGTGTCACGTTTTAAATCTCTCAAAAAGGGGGAATTCTCTCCTCCTGTAATGCTGTCAACTGTGGAAATGTACCATGTTGTAGCATCTGCACATTGACAAAAACAGCATAAACAAAATGACTAGAGCCTATGGACCCACATTTTATGGCTCTATAGTCGACAAGTCTATTAACATTGTGGAATTTTGAACGGGTGGAGCTCAACTAAGTACGAAGTAGTTTCACACTTTTTATTTATCCATTAAAGTATTTTTATACAACAAAAGTGTTGTCATTGTAGCATCCAGTTTAGTTGAAGGCCAGAACTGATTACATACATTGAAGCCAATCAACTTGCAATCAACCTTTTAAATTGCTCAAATATAGTTTATATTACAGTACAAACGTTAAAACATTATTTTTCACTTTTTATGTTGTCCTTTTTCTGTTTCACCACAAACTTTTCTATTTTTCCCATGGCGTCTTTTTCTGTACATCAAGCTCATTTCTATTATCATTACGCTATCATCATTACGCTCACCCGGAAGTTACCGAAACAAAAGCATGGAACCTTTACAGTCCTTATGGTTTTAAGATGAATACTCACCTTTGTATGGCAGCTAAAACAGTTAAGTGGATTATGAGAAGACAAAAACGCTCCAGTCCTGTGCTGTGTTCTGTGTTGGTTATGTAAAACTAGCTCTATAGCAACAGTATGGGATCCCCAGCCTTGGAAATTAGTTACTTTTATCAAACAAAAACATCACAGAGCTACTTATGCTTCAAAGATACTTGTGAAATAAAGAAAATGGCAAGTTTCCTCTCAGTATCTATATATGTTACTATATTTACCTAATGTTGCAAAATTGAGTCTAACCTATATTAACTCATCTAAAATGTGATGTGTTGTAATATGTCTAAATAAATAAATGATAGGATAGAGTAACAGTACTGAATAGAAGTTGGTCTGGTCTAAGAGTTTATTTTAATTATGAAAGTGAACAGTTATTAGTTACTTGCACAAGGTGTCATCCTAAATTAATGGAGGATGAATATTTAGCACTTTGGAGCCATTTGGAGTGTTCAAAGACGGGGGCCTTGAGGTAATGAATTAGAGATGAATCACACATTAGTCTCATCAATTATAAGAACTCCAATGAACACAGTATTCTGTTAGAGAAAGGAAAAGTGTTGTTTTTCTAAACGATTTTGTACGGTACACACTCCAAGGTTATAGGGATTTTGAAACATGTACCCACCATTTTATGGAAATAAAAGGATGCATCAGGCATGGGAAATGTTGTTTGCCTGTGTGGTAAAATTTGTTTCTGAAAAGCAAACTGAGCAGGCATCACTAGAGTGTAAATTAAGATGACATGATGTTTGTATTCTAGACATAGTAAAAAGAAAAACACGCACATCCCAGACCTTAAAGTTGCCGTGCCGGATCAAAAAAGCAACCAATGTAAAGAGAGGAAAAATCCGCACAGCCAGTAGCTCCCAGAGAGTTCTTTTGTTGCTTGCACTAGCCCTTCATGTGTATTCTAGACATGACCTTGTGCAATCAAAGGTCAGAGGACATAAAACAATTCACAAAATCTGTAGGATGGGGAAAAAAATGTTCTCAAGCACAGTGTGGACAGCAAAATACAGTAATTACCTAATCAAGCCAACAAACTGTTTTGTAAAATATTAAAGGGACTCAACGGAGTTTGTTCATTTTCATACTCGTGACTGCCACCTCTGGCCGTCCGCGTAACTGCAGTCTCCATATTAAGCTGGTGAATGACTGCTGCCTCGGCCCGAACATGCAACTTTAGAGTGACGGTGCAGGCTTATAGCGGCAATTGAGTGGGATAGGTGTGGGCTCACAGTACAGCGCGGGACATTGCTGGAGCATGTAGGGGGCGGAAAATGTATTATTTTTTCAATTTTAACTTCCGTAGAGTCCCTTTAAATTACTGTATTTTCCGGACTATAAGTCGCTCCGGAGTATAAGTCGCACCAGCCAAAAAATGCATAATGAAGAAGAAAAAAAAAACATATATAAGTCGCACTGGACAATAAGTCGCTATTTTGGGGGGAAATTTATTTTACAAAATCCGAGACCAAGAACAGACATTTCATCTTGAAAGGCAAGTTATAATAATAACAATACAATAGAGAACAACAGGCTGAATAGGTGTACGGTATACTAACGTAACATTAATTCAATATACAAGTCGCACCTTAGTATAAGTCGCAGTACCAGCTAAACTATGAGAAAAAGTGTGACTTATAGTCCAGAAAAAAACGGTAGTAGAAACTGTAGAAATGTAGCCAAAAAACTTGCGCTCTATTGCGCAATCCATTCACAGCATGGCACCACCACATATCACTCAGTGTGACATTTTAAACTGTGGGGACAAATAACCAAAGTTGCCATTGACGCCAAACGCCATATAGTGCATCACAGCTGTTTAAACAAGCTGCTCACAATACCCTGCTCCGCACGTATACAGACCTGTCTTTATCTGCGTTTCCATGACACCCGTGCGAGAAAGGCCTAGACTTTAATTTATGAGTGGACAAAAACCCACAAGTCAACAGTAAGGTATTGTTGCCAATGTGGAACTTAATAACAGGCTGTAATAAACCAATTAAAGACGTTATGTACATATTGAGGTTATCTTTTCACCTTGTGTTATTCGCCGTTCACTCATAAATCTCTACCGAGCCTGTCCCAGGACTTATAAAAAGGGGCTGGGCAACAGAGAACAAGCCACAGAAGAAATCTTATCAGAAGCTAAAGTCAGATAGGACCTGAAGACAAACCAGCAAGCAAAAATGAAATGTTTTCTCTTCGTTTTAGGAGTATGCCTCTGCAGCGGAGCCCTCGGAGTGTATGTGCAGGTAAATATATTGTGTTTAAAGTCTAGGATTCTGTACTTAATCAGAGATGCGGGCAGATTGCTTTTGCTTAAAAGGCAGTGACTTGAGTTGATATAGTATAGTGTTTGCACTCTGGATGCATACTGAACAATGTCTACGACTCAACGCGTAAAATCCAATGAGCTACTATTTTGCTGCCAGGATTTCTCCTCAAACACAAAACCAAGCACCAAGAACTTATTGAGCTTATTCATTGCATGCACAGCGACTGAAAATGTCATCTCACAGGGCATGTGCGGATTGCGTCTGTGGCGCAAATCAATCTACTATATTTGAACAGTCCAAATCAGCAATTCAAAAGCTTCACACTCACTGCAGGAAATATTTGGCTACGACAACTAACATGGACAGAATCAACAAAACAGGACCATGAGCAACAGATTCATCAATCTTTCAGTAACTCTGAAGGAGCACAACACGATGCTGAAACTAGAAGGAAGAGCCAAGGTTAAGTTTTTACTTCCCAGAAAATATAAAATCTTATTGCACTAGGTAGATAGGTTTGTTTGTTGCACATCCTATAGTGGAATGACATTTGTCTTCCTTTAGTATATTGCAAATTCCGGCGAAAAGTGTTTTTTGTCAATTTCATAAGTTTGCAGGTTAGTTTCCTTGCATTTCTGTGACAGTGATCCTAAAAAGTGACTGAATTTAATTTCAGAATTGCGTTAGGAAAGTAAAGCTGGACACACACTAGAGGATTTTTAGCCAGATTTTTAGTCTTAGGAGGCATGGCTCATTAACAACTTTCTCTCATGCCATGATCTGTGGTGGGACTCCTCATGTGTGTGTAAGTGTCTCCTCTGCCTGTCCTTAAGTGTGTGTGGTCTGTGCACAGATCTTTAGTCTCAAAAGATTAAAAATCCTCTAGTGTGTGGGCACCTTTAGGAATGTACAGTATTTGGACCACAGCTATCAATTTAATTGACTCGCTCCCTCTTTCATTATCTGTAATAAAAACAATCAGGTATAGTGCCTTTCATTTCAAATGTCGCCGAATCCAGGGGTGCCCAAAGTTTTTTCAAAGCCAAAATTGAAAAATATTAGCAGGGGCAGGGCCAAATGCAATACTGTTTGGGGCCCCACCTTTTCTTTTATATTTACAAAAACAGAATAATAAGAAGAACGGCAACAAAAAATGGAAAAAACACAAAAAAAACTATAATTCAATATAAAAAACAAACAAACACAAAAAATAGACTTGAGGCTCCGTGGGTGTGTGTGTTTGTGGGTGGGCGTATATTTACAGATTACTTATTAATGGATATTGAACCTTGTGGTCATCACCCTGCTATATTAACTCTTTGACTGATGCCTGTCCTTCACAATTCTTGCTTTCAGTCATAATTCATTACAAATATAATAATAATTATTATTATATTATTACCAAGTATCTCCGCGACAAAATGTCATAGAGACTTGTGTTTTTTTGCATCTGGAAGAGGAGGGTTTGGGCTTTAAAATGAGCCCAGACATGCTCTCCTGGACCTCTAAGTTAGCATTTTACAAAACTGCCGACTCTGCACTTTACACAATCACCCAGGGATTCAAAACGGTACTAGGTAAAACTTGTTTTGTTTCTTTGCCTCCGTGTTTAAATAGAACCTGGAGGGCAAAAGTACGCAAAAATGAGCAAATCTATGGGGTAACATTTGGCGCAAACAAATTTTTTGTTTTGGTTTTTAAAAGATGCAAAAATATGTAGAATAAACACAGATGGCACATAGAAGGCCTTTTATGTTTATACACGCATATATTAGTGGAATAATAATTTAAAAGTGCATAAGTTCTTCTGAGAATGTCTACCATATCCAAGTAAAATTGGTACTGCCTGATATCTATAACTGAATTGAAAACCACAGTGAATCGAATTGAGAATCCTGAATCGAATTGGGATCGAATCAATTTGGGAAATTCAAATCGATACCCAGCCCTAAATATTATATAATTTGCTGCATAATTTAAATGTCTACTTTACTACCACTACTTCCAATAAGCGAAGATTGATCTAACCATTTCGACATCAGATGTAAACAAAAAAATATATATACAGTAGATTTCAAACTTGCCTTGTTACTTGCAGGTGGAAGATCGCAGCTTCCCTCTGGAGGCAGTGAAGGCCCTGAAGGCTCTGGCGGACACTGAGGATTTCGACGCCAACCCACATGTCGCAGAGACCAGTGTTGCATCGGTTTGCAAAGACCCTCTCCTGCCGCAAGTGTTCGTTCCAGTGTGCCAAGGCAAAGGGGCGGCCATGACACTATCCAGACTAAGTACGATACAAGCACAATAGATGTCAAGCTCTCTCGTGACCAGACCACTTGACAACACATTTATTTTACATATATATTGAAAGCTTCCTCTTGACTTAAGATAGCAGTAGAAGAGCATAAATAAAGTCATGATTCTTGGACATGCAGTGTGAAAAGGAAGATAGAATAATTAACAAAAAGATTAATCCTCAGAACATCTTAACATCTGGAAGAACATTGCATTTTATTTTAAATCCTCTGCTTCTACTCAGACCTTGGGTAATTTATCTCTTAAATTGAACCCAGCCACCTGTGCAGCTCCCTGAAGTGTCCTACATTGATAAGACCTATAAACATTAAACATGTGGACTCCTGAAAGACCTTTACACTCATCAGTAACAACATTTCGTCCACTCGTGCTGATATGGATGTGCTTCCGATCACTAATTAGACCTTGTTTTATTATTAATGCCTTGCTTTCTTTCATTTCTCAGTCATGCTAATCTCACCTGTGGACCCATGCGAGATCTGTGCCAACCCCTCCTGCTACGGCTGTCTCGTGTGATGTGAGGGAAGAGACGTCATACCCAGAGAGCTCTCCTTCTCCACAAAGCTCACTCCCCCATGAGGAATCAATGAAATGGGGGATACCAGTTTCATCACCTGGCAACGCAGTACAAAAACCCATTGAAAAACTAGGCCGCAATGACTGTCTGAATTTTAATATTTAGGCTACATCAGCCTCCCAACATGCATGTTAAAATTGAAACACTGTTGAAATGCTGTTACTATGTTCTGCCCGTTGAAACTCTGAACTCACTGTCATTTATTATGTTTTGATAATAAAGATGTTTTATTCTCCTTTTGTATAAGTGAAATGCCTTTTTTTTATTTTATGCCAGACTATCACAAGAGCTAATTTATTTGGTTAGCTGTAGAATTATAGGCTAAAAAACATACCTGAGTGGCATATGGGGGGTTGTTATCAGAACTTCTGTATTTGTTTTTTTATCTAATGAGGAAATCTGCTGGTTTAGCTTGGATTACAGCTCTTGAAATTATTCATCATCATCCTCCTCCTGACATATTGGTGGGGATAATATATTCCCCTGGTCCTCTGGAAACCCATGATTGTTGTGACAGCTGTATCGACGTGTCTGCACGTGATCGGTCATTAATTAGTAGGTTTTTTGGGGCGACAGAAAACAGTGTACGAACAAATGTAGATTTTTTTTTTTTTTACTACTTTTACTTCTCCCTGTACCGGAAGTAAAAATCTCCATAGTTTAAAAGGCTAATCAGATATGTGATCTTCTTCTTCTTTTCAAGTAGCAGACTAGACGCAACTACGGCGTATTGCTGCCTCCTACTGTCCATTCGTCAAATAGTCCTTATCCTATATTCTATCATACAGTCCGATGCTCCGCAAATATTTAAAGATTTCCCCCATTTTAGTCCAACTGTCAGTATTGAGAAGATGCTTTAAATAAAAGCTAGATTGTCCAGCGATCCCCAGGTCCCTGTAGAGTTGCTTCCTCTGGTGCAGGTACTTATTACACTGGATTAAGACATGTCTCACTGTCTCCACTTCTCCACACTCACATTTGCCATCAGAGCCAGCTCACTTCTCAGCCCAGTATGACCCAATCTGAGTCTAGTTATCACAACAGCCTCTCTCCTACTGCATTTAAAGCCAGATTCTTCCCAACTGAGCTTTGAATCGCATAAAATGATCGCCCTTTAGTGTTGTTTGCCCAATTACTCTGCCATCTGTCTTTAACTAATAAATTAATAATCTCAGAATATTCAGGA
>OMNZ01030602.1:0-11198 GCA_900303255.1 Lesueurigobius sanzi
ACTGTATTCGAAATACCCTCAAATGAGAGTATTTGTACCTGAATACAGCTCCTCAAAATGAGTATTCTGAACACGTATTTTAAATACATGTATTTAGTTACTCCCCAACACTGCTATTGGGTCCCACTAACTGAAGGCAGCTTTAGCCACCAGTCTGTCATGAAGCTGAAGTCTCCCCTCCCTGGCCTGTTGTTGATGCCCCTTATCGTGCACAGAGTTTGATATTGCGTGTGAATACTTTCTCTGCATCTCTCTGTACGCCGATTACTACGGTTCAGAGTATTTATTCGTCGGTTTCTTGCAGAGTGGTCATTGTTCAAGATGTTTGCCCGCACGCTGACTGACGCCTGCCCACTGGCCTCCTCCAGCAAAATATACATAGACGTCACAGACAACCCTGAGGTATCCCTCCCTGAGCTGGCTAAAACTGCTCTTATTTATTGAAAAATTAAATAATACTTTACTTGTATGCTTTTTCTAGGGGGAGCATTTCGATTTGGCTCCACCTACTCCTCTCCTGAGCCAGGCTGTGGTGCTGGGAGACAGGCGCACATTCTCTGTCTATGACCTGACAGAACCGACCACTTTTGGCACAATGCGAACTTTTAACCTACAAATTAAATGGAAAAACGCTGAAGGTAATTGTTGATTTTTTAATATATATTTCAAAGCTCACCGTTCAGTGTTTTTAGTGTTGCCACCTGTCCCGGTTTTACCTGATTGTCCTTCTTTTTAATGGCCTGTCCCGGGGGAAAATAACATTCTCCCGGGACACTGAATGTTCTTCCTGTACTGTATCACCTTTTACCTGCCCACTAGCGCCCCCAGGTGTCTACAAACAAAAACTGTAGGAAATAAGCCAAAAGAATAAAGACTGGACATATTATTTAAAGCAATTAACTGAATAAATAACAACATAATGGTATTAAAATTAATCAAAATATTACAGTTGAGAGCAAAATAATATTATTAATAAACACATCTGTTGACATTAACCACTTAAAGCAAATCTAACACAGCTCCATCACAAGGTTATGTCCAATTTCGCTGTAGAAGGGCATTTTTGTCTTGGGTTAGATGTGAAGGGGCCACTGCTTATAAGCAAAAGGGTCGATTGGGTTGCTGAAATGTCCAGGTTTTTTGTCAGACACAGGTGGCAACCCTACCTGACTTGTTGAATATTACACTGCTAAATACTGTATTTCCATATATGTTTCACTTAATAAGCATTTTGGTATGAAATCTAGCTAATGTGATAAAACAGCTATTAAATACTAATTGATCCGTGCTCTGTGTAGGGGACATGCTGCGCCCTCTGCTCCACGCCGAGCGCTACGTGGCGGGGTACGGGCTTCAGACGGGAGAGATCCACACTCTGATGTATAACCAGCACCCCTACAGGTCCTTCCCGGTACTGCTGCTGGACTCCGTGCCCTGGTACCTGCGCCTGTACGTGCACACGCTCACCGTCACCAGCAAGGGCAAGGACAACAAACCCAGTGAGTTATGGATAATGACTCGTGCCTGTTGCCTGTTAACGTCTTATTGTGGAGTCAAATGTGTTAATAGAGCATATATAAAATGCATTTGCAGCCACCAACCTCAAAACTGCGAAAAAGTGCGAAATGATGGGACGGACATGAGAAATTGAAACTCAAAACTGAAGACTACAAGGGGTTGGTTTTAGTTGTGGATGATTGGAATAGTAAGAGATAATATAAATATACTCCAACCAAGAAAAAGTGTATATTATGTAATGAGCATGGCTATTTTCATGTTCCCCATGCAGGGTATCAGTGGGGTCTTAAATTCAATTTAAGGCCCTTAAAACGTATTCATCAACATCACAAATTAGGAGGTTAATCAACATATGTCAAATGTTTATCAGTTTAATTCTAAAGTAATATTAAAAATAAGATGTTCTTCATTTTTGAAGCCTATATTTAAAAGGTACAATTCGTAAGATTTCACTCAATAATTACAATAAAATATAAGCATCTATTTTATACCAAATATTTTTAATTGTTGAAAAAGTCCCTTAAAAAATGACCAAACATGTGTCTTTGTGAGTGGCTCTCCTCTCCTAAGACCTGACCTGACATTGAGACGTCTCCAGCTCGTCTCAATGGAGATGTTGACTAAAGGCAGACAAATATGACATTCCGATGGGTTAGGTCCTCATACAAATTCATTTTTTGATTACCCACTGCGAAAAATTATATCTAGCTTGTAGGAGTTTTTTTTATTGCTGGCAACAGTATAATCCAGAATGTCATGCAGTTCAGCTTTTAACTAAAATGTATTTTAGGCCCGGTTAATTTGAATAAATGCTTCTATGTGGGAAGTAAGTAACACAAGGATTTAATAGTTTGTTGCTGCCTATGACTTAACGTGGCGCAAAGTCTTAAAAATACATTGAGAGGATCTTAAAAATGTATTAAATTTGACATCAAGATCCCTTCTATGTTAATCTATTTCATACAATTTCCTTGGCAACATCAAAAAAAGAGGGTGATTGTCCAAGTAGGTACAAGTACTGTAGCTGCGTAAAGTGCTGTCCATAGCAAAATGTTCGGTTAGTTGTATTAATAACTGTGTAGTCTTTCAGTAGTTAAATTCTGAATAAAGCATGATATAAAAACTTTGGGCATGGGCATTTGGTACAGTTTTTGCACAGCAGCTGAGCAGAAACAACTTTAAAATGACGATTGTGTAGTTAAAGCTATAACTATACCTGAACAACAATGTCTTATCTTTGTAACTAAATGTATCCACAGCTCTTCAATCATCACTGGTCTTAACGATGTCCCCATTTCCGTTGGGTGCTTCAGGTTTCCCGTTTGTACAGTCAGTGTGGTTGATAGTTGGATGCTTCTGCCCCTGTCAGGTTACATCCATTACCAGCCGTCTAAAGACCGCGTCAGGCCTCACCTTCTGGAGATGTTGGTCCAGCTGCCTCCCAACTCTGTCACGGAGATCACTGTGCAGTTCGAGAGGGCTCTGCTCAAATGGACCGAGTACACGCCCGACCCAAACCATGGATTCTATGTCGGGTATGACATTTTTACACAAAACTCTAACACAGACACTGAAAATGATTTACATTGAAGAAGTGCAGATTCATTTTTGTGTATGTTTTTATCTTCTTGAGCAAATGGCCATAAAGTTCTAGATGAATGGAAAAGCCACTTTTGCAAGTAGTCTTCACATTTGCCTTTGTAAACTTTATGGATAGAGTTGGATTTATGCCTGAACTGTATAACTAGTTTATATAGTTTTGCGCAAATAAGCATTTATTGTGAAATTTTGGGACTCCAGGGGCCTCATTTATGAAGCACAGAGTCCAGTAATGACCACACACACAGAGAGGCAGAAGTGGAGACAGAGCGAGGAAATGTTTCTTTATTTGAAATCCAATTAGGTTGCGTGCATAAAATTCTATACATACAATATTTTTGATAATAATACTCAATATATGTGTATAAAACTCTAGACGGGACATGACGCACTTTAACGTGGCAAACATGGGCGACAGTGGCGCAGATGGTAGAGCGGGTCGTCTCATGATCGGAAGGTCGGGGGTTCGAATCCCGGCTCCTGCAGCTGCAGACTGTCGTTGTGTCCTTGGGCAAGACACTTCACCCACAGCCCGTATGAATGTAGTAAGAGAGTGAATGTGTGGTGTGGTCAGAAGGGCCGATGGCGCAAATTGGCAGCTTTGCTTCTGTCAGTCTACCCCTGGGCAGCTGTGGCTACAATAGTAGTTTACCACCACCAAGTGTGGAGTGAAAGAATAATGCCATGTAAAGCGTCTTTGAGTGAAAAGCGCTATATTAAACCGATGCATTATTATTATTATTATTAAACATGGCAGCCATCTTGTGATTGCCCAGTGAGACTAATGCTCATAGACAGGAACACAGTTTTCATTGATTAAACGTCTGTATTTAAGATACAGTAAGTGTTTTAGATGTGTTGTATTGCTGGTGAGGCTAGGTATCCCAGTCAAGACATATTTACTCTCTATAATGTGGAGCACTACAGTATATTGCTCTAATTATTCTACTGTATCACGGTTTCTACTACTACTGTGCACTAGCTAAATATTGGTCAAATTATGTCCTAAATGATTATACTTATATTGTACTGTTTTTAGCATATACTGTATATATATATACGGCTATAATACTGTAGCACTAGCTACTTCAAAGAAATTACTACATATACACAATAAAATCAAATGTTGCAAACACTTAATTTTCTAGCTTGACTTGACATTAAGGTTAGTCAGTATTATTTTAAAAAGTGTGAAAATAAGTTCCATTTCCTATTGGTTTACATTGCACTGTAGGTCCAAGAGGACAATCACAACATGGCCGCCAGAGCTTGCTATTCGTTCCAATGTATTACTGTGGCCATGTCCTGTCTAGAGTTTTAGTAAAGACTTTGATGTGTAGTTATTCCAATGCACTGCCTCTTGCACTCTGCTGCCATCTGGTGTTGACCAACGAAACAGTGACTGCATATTTATTTCCTCTTTTGTAAAAGATGTTTTAATTTGTCCCCAGGTCCTCCGTGGTCAGCTCCCTCGTCCCAAGCATCGTTGCCATGGACACCAACATCACTCGAGACCGGCCGCTCTTCAGCAGCTTGTGAGTCTCCGATATCGATCAAAATCTGTCTAGAAATCAGTTTTCAATCAAATTAAGACCAACCTTTTTCTTTTTTCTTTTTTTTTCCTGTGATTCAGTTTCCCGACCAAAGAGGAGTCGAGTTACTTCATCCGCGTCTACACCGAGCCTCTTCTGGTGAACCTGCCCACCCCAGACTTTAGCATGCCGTACAATGTCATCTGCCTCACCTGCACAGTGGTGGCTGTGGGCTACGGCTCCCTCTACAACCTACTCACTCGCAACTTTCAGATCGAGGAGCCGAACCCGGGACTGGCCAAGAGGATTGCCAACGTCATCCGGAGAATGAGGGGGGTACCGCCGCTCTGAGGCCCGACGCCAACCTGAAATGCGGGGTCTTTCTTTCTCGGTGCGACACTGGTTGGATTGAATGGTGATATTCAGGGATGGACTATATTCTTTGAATGTTTTAAATGAAGTCTTTGGCGAGAGTTTTATTGATGAGCTCCTCACTCTTGAAGGCAGTGGAGCTCTTGCTATTATAGGTTGCGTTCAAAGTTTTAAAAGAAAATGTTACATCTACAAAACTGAGCAGAACCATGCACATGTCTTTGATCATTGTGACCACTTTTTAACAACTTTAATAATTTGACCTACTGAAAAAAAGAGACATTGATCTTTGTGCTAGTTTTTGTTTCCTGTGAAAAAGCCTAGTAATTACGGTGATATTAGCCCTAAACCAGGCATTTTAACAGTTCTCGTCACCACCATAGAATTCCAACTTACCCAACTATGGGCTCTTTTGAATGGTGTAATGAACCTGAACGCAACCTATTCTTTCTGGGGTCAAAGGGCGATGTATCGTTAGTTGCTGCCTGCTACGTTGTCGAGGCATCATTTGCTTTGTTTTAAACCACATAAAGGAACCAAAAGTGGCCTGTTGAAGGGGGGACGTGTTCAGTTTATTGTTCAGAAATACTGCTGTCCGATTGCTCAGGTTTGCGCTTGGGCTTGCGTGAATCGCATTGGGGGTTTTTTTTCTCTCTGGGACCTGTGCGAATAGCTCCTAGCAGTGAATGAATGAGTGTTGGTTGTCTTAATGTCTTATGTTTTTTTTTTTTTTATTATTATTCTTGGCATGGGATCGACTGGTTAGACTCCAGTTATGCAAGTTTTTTTTTTCCTTTTGAATTTCGTTCCATCTCGGTTGGTCTTTTGCTGGGGTATCGTGTTCAATTCTGGCTCTGAAGATGGACATGCTACATATTTTGTTTTTCAAATGACTTGCACCGGCATTATGATGAAACACACTTGATCATACAGAACAGTTAAAGGTGATTTTTGAGTATTAACAAGTATTACCTGTGTGTGTGTGTGTATAAAGTTTAGCTATCCAATCATTTTTAATTGACAGTAACTTAAGAGACTCGTGCAGCTTATCCTTACAACGAGTTTATTACTAAGCTGCTGTACCTTAAAATCATCAAAGAGCAAGGTCACACGTGCTATTTTGTTTAACTTATGAAACAAGACCTGATGTCTCGTGCCTCACAACACCAGACTATTGTACTTATTTATTAGCATTTATCTGTGTATGAGTTGAATCTAGTCTTGTTTGATGAAGAACTGGCCTTTTTTTACCAAATGTTTTTTTGCACTGACGTTGGATTGATGGATTCAAATTGGTAAACGTCTTCACTGTAAACTCCCCACTTAATCTGATTTGTCAGAAAGGTACTTCATGTATATTTCAGGAAAAAATAGTTTCTTTGCCACGTTTGAGTAAAGTTTGTTCAACTGTGAGTGTTTGAAAGCTGTTAAAGAATGCATACTTAAAGTTTAAATAATCAGTTGTGTTTCCATCTGAGCAGTAATGCGGAGTGGGGGCTCATTACTTCCAGCGAGCGCTCACATTTGAGAGTAAACAGACCTGGCCCCTCTGTTGGCTCGGTGCTCTGAGCGGAGACACTGTTCTCTGTGTCCCACTCGTTCAGGGCCCGTGTTTGGCCCCGGCGAGGAATGAATACAGTCCCCAAAGATACGCCCAAGCAACAACAAATGTATGAGGAATGTGCAGGACACCGGGGGCGGAACGTATTTTGGTGTGTCTTTGTGGAAAAGCGAAACAAAAGCGCGGACGAGAAGAACATGCAACTCAGGAGCTAGCGCACTTTCAAGTTTGGTATTCTTTATTAAGTCTCAAACGAATATTGTTCTTTTTTTTTTTTTTACAATTCAAAATATGCACAACTTAATGTAAAGGAAAGCTATAATTTATGCACAAAACATTTTTTTTTAAACCCTTGTGTATTAGTAAATCTGCTTTTACTGTGCAATAGTGTGAAGTAGTAATGTTTGTTTTGCCCCTGGACCTTGACTGAAGTGTTGTGACATAAAAATGGGACTGGTTATGCTATAATGAAGTCTTCGTGCACCCATAAACAGAGTATGAACGTGTGTTTGGGGACGTTGTGTTCAGCAGGGCTGGACCTCGGTGCAGGCGTGACCACAGGACGTCCTGCAGCACTTTTGCTCCTCGGGGCACTGTCCGTCATGACGGCAGTACTCGGCACACATCTGAGTGGGCTGAGGCAGAGGGCAGCGGCCGCGCTTCACTGCCAACACAACAGAGCGGTCACACTTTTGCAAATGTTACCTTTCTCACATTTACTTCATATTTCTAAATAATTTCACTGCCAGTATTTGTACTCTTTTTGGTCATGCTTTCCCATTTTGTCCATGGCTTGTTCAGTACCTTTGTAGGGCTCCATGCACTCATGTCCACAGCCGTTGGAGCAGCACTTAAGGGCCCCTTCGCACTCGCTGTCCGAGGAGCAATACTCTGCACACATCCCCATGCCCCAGGTCCTCCGCGGACAGGCGCCGGGCTTCACTGATCAGACAGACATTTCAGAGTTTTATCTATACTGACTGCACACTTATGTGAATTGTGTCTGTCTGTCTGTCTGTCTGTCTGTCTGTCTGTCTGTGTCTGTCTGTATTTAATAGGATGTAAATATTTTTTAGATATTCTGTCCTTTCCTGTGTGGGAGGTAATCAAGAATCTGAACATAACCATCAACTTACAGCTAAGGCATGCAAGAGAAACAAAGGGCTTTTTGAACTTACCAATCCACTTGTCTTCAGGTTTTGTGGCAGAGCTGACATGAAAATTCACAAAGATGCAGAGAGAGAGAGTCAGGGCACAGATAACAGAGCAGTGTCTGTCCATGTTGACTGTAGCAGACTGGAGTGTACTGACAGTCCTCACTTCCCACTAGTGTTTACAAAGAACTGCACCCACTGCAGAGGTCTGGCCCTGGGTCCTCGTGCCCACCAGTGCACATTTTAACCACTAATATCCACATACAGTGGATCATCTACAGTTCTTCTTAATACACAGAGACAAAAGACAAGTAAAAAGTATTGTGATTTTTATTTCAATTTTATGAACAAATACAAAATTAAACAAAAAAGGTTGAATTCTTCAAATGTTTCGCTGTATTCGTTGATTACGGATTTTCACACTTTTGACATTTTCTCGAGTCCAGAAAAGCGCTATATAAAACTAATGCATTATTAAGTATTGTAGCCAGGGCCGGCTCTAGCATTCAGGGGGCCCAAAGCGGAATTATGTTATGGGACCCTTTCAACTTCAATTTCATATTTTGGATTAATGTATATTCCAATAAATGAGACAATTCCCACACCCTTCATCCTGATTACGTTTGTAAAAGAAAGTAGACGCTGCAAAAGAAATCTAGAAAACGAGTAAAATGTTCTCAAAATTAGTCAATTTGCTCCTGATTTGAGAAATTAATTTCAAGAATTCTGCCTAACGGGTACGTTTTTTTACTCCTAAATTAAGAAACAAATATCTAATTGTACTTGTACAAAACACAATCTCAATTTACTTGAAATAAGAATGTTGATTTTTTTTTTTAGGTGTAAAAAAACGTACCTCACTGACAGGATTATTGACATTATTTACTGAAATCAAGGGCAAATATAAAAATTATAGGTTTTGTGCCGAGGAGCTTGCATCACTTGGCTCCTCCACAGTTGTCGAAGCAGCATTTGAGATCAACGACACCACGCTGTCTTCACATCAGTGTAGGCCATGATCCTCGTTGGCTACATCTGTGAAACACAAGGCCATGTCAATTGCGATAGTGAATAATAAAAAAAATAAAACTTTCACCCTTTAAATATTATTTTAAGGGTGAAAGTTGTTATTTCAGTGTTTAAAAAAATCTAAGCGTAAAATTCAGACATTGAAAATTCACAACGTGATGCACAAAAAGCTTCTATTCACCTTTACATCTGCATAATGTGCTTTAACCCAGTGGTTCTCAACTGGTGGGTTGGGACCCAAAAATGGGTCATAGAACGATTTTCAGTGGGCCGCGAGGAGGTTAAAATAAATTTGTTACAAAAACAAAACAGAGATATAAAGCTGCACACACTAGAGGATTTTTAGCCCGATTTTTTGTCTTAGGAGGCGTGGCTCAACAAAAACTTTCTGTCATGGCATGATCTGTGGTGGGACTCCTCATGTGTGTGTCCTCGTGTCTGTCCTTATGTGTGTGTGGTCTGTGCACAGATTTTAAATCTTTTGAGATTTAATTCTTGTAGTGTGTGGGCACCTTAAGTTTAAAAAGTGTCCTTCATTTGAGTCATTTTGACTTTGCCAGTGGAAGTTTTGTTGCATTTAAAATAAGAAAAACATGTTATTTCAAGTAAATTAAGTGGAAAAAACCTTCTACAATTTAGTCTGTTTAAATGGTCTTGGTGTGAACTTCATAGGCTTTTTCAGGCTTAATCCACAATAATTGTATGAACAATAATACAATACAATAATATATTTTACACTATTCAATTCTTGCCTGCAGTGCGTCCACACACTGGTGTCCACATTGGTGGGGGCAACATTTCTGATTGTTTTTTTTGCAGTCGTTGTCTGAGGAGCAGTTGTCGATACAGTCAGCACCGCTCAGACGAGGGCACGATCCTGGTTTGGTTTTGGGACAAGCTGTGGAGATACAAAGTTACACAAGTTTAAGTTAAACTTCACTGCTCAATAATGTACAACAATGTACTTTATACACAGTATTATATTTTCAATATAAATTCACTTCAAATGAAATACCCTATGACATATCCCAGTGGTTTTGTATGATTTAGGCCTAATGTGTGTATTTTATTTTAGCCACAAAATCTCTCTGTATTTCTATAGTGTTAAACACGTACATTGGTTCTCTGGACGCATGCACTGGCGTCCACAGTTTATTTTATGTTTTCATATAAAAATAAGTCATTTTATGCAAAAAATGTCAAAATTGTCTATTATATGTCTAATTATGAATAGAGCCAGGTTTTATGGTTTTATTTTATTGATATATTAAGATATTTCAGAAGGAATGTTGGATATCTTGTTTAGTTTTTATGGAGCCCGACAGGGAATATTAAATATATATATTTTTTTTATAAAATCCCACAAGTTTTTATTTTATTTTAGCCTATTATTTAGCGGTGCTGCTGCGTTCCAGTCTCCGCGGAGGTTGGACCTCCGAGCTGGGAATGACGTTTCCTCCGAGTTACTGTATTGCTGTCGGAAAGTTTAAAGAGAGACAGTGACACAAATGCATCATAATAAGAAAAGAAATAAAAAGAAATCAGAAGGTCTGAATAAAAATGTAATATAGTCCCTTAAATGGCATTTAATATGTGAAGAGTTCGTTTGCAAAAGCAGATATCTCCGTTTTGAATTCTTTGCCAAATTGTTCTAGATTTCGATGACCTTACCCTACAGGTGTCACAAGTAAAACTAAAGTTGAATCAATTTGATGAAGAACAAGTGACTTAATATGTCTGATCCACAAATATAGGTCTGGTCATCAAAAAAATCCTACACAAAGGGAAAATCACAAGCAAATGTTGATTTTTGTAAATGGCACTTATCTGCTTTTGCAAATGAACTCTTCATGTCTGAATCCAAACATTTAGATGAAGACACGGAAGATTAAGTGACATATTGTTATTCTTAATTAGATTTACGTTTTTGGGGCTTGGTGCACTGCATCCCACAGCCACTGTAACAGCATTTGCTGTTCCCCTTGCTGTTCCCCTTGCTGTTCCCCTTGCTGTTCCTCTTGCAGTCCAAGTCTGACTCGCACTCGTCAGCACACGCTACCAGGTGTGGTATCGGAGGAGGACAGCAGGGCTTGACTGTGAAGATACAAAAAACAAGATCAGGACTGAATCAATGACAGGAATGTTGTCTCATGTCTTTAAATTTCATACAGTTGTTATTATCCCATCAATAGTTTGGAGCAGTTAACAGTTAGCGCTCGTGCCTCACAGCAAGCAGGTCCCGGGTGCATCTGCATTTTGAAAGTTTCCATGGAATTTCCAGCTGTCCTCCACCTCAATTTATATATGGGTCAGATTTTCATTTACTACACAATTCTCCCATTGTTGGTCTGTCCTCTTTCTAATAGCGTCTTTTGTGCATTTAGAACTGATAAAAGTTATTTTTCATGTGGCCTGTGGTGATGACTTCAGTTT
>OMNZ01030620.1:0-15098 GCA_900303255.1 Lesueurigobius sanzi
TTTCTTCACACCAAGCTGCTTACCTGTTGCAGATTCAGTCTTCCCAGCCTGGTGCAGGTCTACAATTTTGTTTCTGGTGTCCTTTGACAGCTCTTTGGTCTTGGCCATAGTGGAGTTTGGAGTGTGACTGTTTGAGGTTGTGGACAGGTGTTTTTTATACTGATAACGAGTTCAAACAGGTGCCATTAATACAAGTAACAAGTGGAGGACAGAGGAGCCTCTTAAAGAAGAAGTTACAGGTCTGTGAGAGCCAGAAATCCTGCTTGTTTGTAGATGACCAAATACTAATTTTGTGATTTTTCTGTTTTTTTTTTCTCATTTTGTCTCTCATAGTTGAAGTCTACCTATGATGAAAATTACAGGCCTCTCTCATATTTTTAAGTAGGAGAACTTGCACACTTGTGGCTGACTAAATATTTTTTCCCCCACTGTATTTGTTGTTTATGAAAGGAAACTGGTTTGCATTGAATGAACAAATGCTGTGTTACATTAATATAGACAACTTCCAACATAAAGTGACCTGATAACTCAAATATGCCATATCAGTCATTTTCTGATATTTCACAAATTAAAATACACACTCTTAGATCTTTAACAGTGGCCAATATTATGTCATTAATTTAAGTGTGACACAGTGAAACAGTGGCTTTCCCCATAGCATTCGGCGTGGGCTAAAGGAAGCTCATTTATGCTAACGGTTGAGGAGTGTTTTAGGAGCTGCAGCCCCATATTAAGTCTCTGAGGAAAAATATAGAATCATGTAGTACATACTGTACAAAGGAAGAAAGAATGACAAGCCTGTGTCTGAAAATGACTTAAAATGGGGCAAAAACGTTTGAATGGAAAGTCCATAGGAACTAGGAACTGCCGGTGCCCGCCCCCATATGCTTAAAGACTTCATGGAGGACAAGCTAATCCTACATTCTGTCCCTGCATTGACTAGTTGATGCATACTGTAGTATTTAGAGTGATGATCAAAAATACAATTGCGGAGTGCGACTGAATTGTCATGGTTGGGAAGCTTTAAAAAAATATATGGAATATATGTATAACGTGATGAAATTTGTACTTTTAAAACTGTGAGAGCAATAACAGTTATTGGTTCAGTGTTGGATAATTGGAATCGATACCCGGGATCGGCTCCAATATCCAATACCATTACCAGATTGGTGCATCCCTAGTACTGTGCAAGTCTTAATCTTCTTAGCCTACATTAGATTTGTAGCCAATGATTGATGATGACTTACTGCCACAAAGGTCTCCAAAAATGTAGTAGCACTGTTCAGAGAAAGTGATCTTGTTGACTGTGTGCCTAATATAGCCAGCCTTCAGAAGGTTGCTGGCATATTTTCGAGCTTCACGTCGGTCTGAGAAACCCTCTACATGATGGAAGAGCCAGTCTACCACATCAGAGCCTAAAGGAGAAAGATAAACAGAGCATACAATCTATCTGACACTTGTTTTAGATATAGTAGGTGCTCAAAGTAGGACAACTAAGCATTCAGGTATGCTTAAAATAATAATAGTTGACCATGTTCATATACATACCAATAAAAGCATTTGCGATGGTAATCTTGAGCCACATCCTGTCCCGCACCTCCAGACCTGACTCTGGGCAGGCCATGGCCTTGGCAACAGTTGCCATATCGCTATGAATGGAGAGATGGAAATCATCGAATCCTGGTCGAGATAATAAAGACACAGGTTAAGAAAAATACACCGCTATCAATAATACTTTCTACTTTTTATGCCGTTTTCAGCACAAAATGACATGCAACTTCAATAAATAGTCAAAAACATTGTTCTCTGCAAAACTTCACATGGGAACAGTGAACTGCATTCATACACAATAAAAGTAAAACAACAAGCCATCTGTGATTATAGGGAAGAACTTAGTAGTGAGTTATGTTTAGTTTTGACAAGAGTTATTGACCAGATGGAGCAGAATCTTCAGTGGAATGCAGGCCTATACTTAACAGTGAGATTTACTGACCCAGACTCTGAGAAAAGATACGACTACATTTTTCAAGGTTAGACTAAGGCTTCACAAGATAAGTATGACGCTACCAAAATAGGACAGTACTTTACTGTGAATGATTAAAACATAATGCACATCTGTGGATACAAAGAAAAGCATAAATCCAAAGAGAAGGGGGTTAATAAATACATCTGTCTTTTTTGTGTCTTACTTTCAGTCTCAGGGATGGAACTGCTGATGGAGGAGCTGGTGGAGGTGACAGTGCTCATGGAGGGGCTCATCCCATATGGAGGGTACACCCCGGTCATGGCTGCAGTATGAGACACCCAGGCAGCTGGGTCTATGGGCCGAATTGGCTCACCTGGGAACACACAATAGTGGGGTGGTTAAAAATATTCTAGAATCACACATAGGAAATATTTTCAAGTAAAAGTGGATCATTAGGACTTACTCCTGGGGAGAGCAAAGCAGCTGCGGGGGTTTGGATCCCAGCACTTGGCCACAGTCAGCGTAATGGGACTAGTAATAAAAGAGAAATGTTTATATACAGACTGTTAAAATGAAGCACTTGGGAGTTCTGGCTTAATTTACAACAATTCTTAATTTGTGCATTTGTTTTATAGAACCATATATCAACTGCAATACTCTTCAACATTTTAACACTTACCCAGGTTTGTGCACGATGTCTCTGAGTACACGCACTGCATCGTCGTTGCTCATGTTCTCAAAGTTGATGTCGTTCACCTTCAAGCAAAAGAATACAACGTTAACTTTTATCTCTGTGGTTGCCCTTGCATTGTGCATTTACACACTGAGTTTATGACTGTTGGAGTAACTATGACGCCAGACAGTTTTGTACATGCCATTTTACAAGCTCGCAGTCAATAAAGCACACACCAGGGCTTGCCAAGCTGGTTTGCCATATAGGCCTCCAGTTTGGAACCAAGAATGTTCTCAGAAGGCACAGTGGCAAAAACACATCTAAATATAGCAATAGAATGATGTATATATAAATTGCATAATCCATAGAACATAAAACAAAAATAACATACTGTAATGTCTTTGGGTCTAGGATCACTTTTTTGTTTTTTGTTTTACAATTGGCTGGTCGTTATGCTACTTCACATTAATTCTGATGGCTCATACAGTATGTAAAGATACCTCAGTTGTTCTTTCACTACTTCTGCAATGGGGATTATACAAGAGCATGGCAGTTTGCATTAATTGCTCACACACCTGCAGCAGCATGTCCCCGGGCTCGATACGTCCATCTGCAGCCACAGCGCCACCCTTCATAATAGAGCCGATATAGATTCCACCATCTCCTCGCTCGTTACTCTGGCCCACAATACTGATACCCAAGAAGTTGTATTTCTCTGTAGCGGCAATAAAAGGAAATACAAAACAGTGCAATAAAGTGAAGGGAAAACTATTAGCCCTTGAAGACCATAAACATTGGTGTTTTTAATGTGTTTCATGTAACATTACTCGGATATAGGTAGTACATACCCATGTTGAGTGTGACTGTGATAATGTTCAGGGACATGGTGGAGTCTGTGATACTGCTAAATGAGGATGACTGTTGAGGAAAGGGCATCCTGAGGTTAAATCTTTTCTGATTTATAACAGTGATTTCCTTATGTGTGAGGTCTTACCCTGTCCATATTCGAGGCCTTTGGTTTCCTTCTGCGGCGCCGGTGACGTCTCATTAACCGCGAGGAGCTCTGCTCAGTGGAGCTGCTGAACCTGATTATGAGAAATATGTGAATACCACAACTACTATATTAAAATAACACACAAAACTATAAAACAAAGAGATAGCAGAGGCAGAGAGCTAAGTGTCAGGACTCAAACTCATTCTCTGAACAAAGCAAGATGCCCTGCATAAGTGATACAGTTGTGACACCAAAGAACATTGCAGCTGGCAACATTCCCTTTAACAAGAATGTATATTTGACAGGGAAAGTAAAGACATATTCCAGCAGCTTTGAGGTCTTTGTACTTGAAAGCATCCTGGATGAGGCATGATGTGCCCAAAGACTGAAGAAAGACGTGACCCCAGGAAGTAAAATCCCAGCCACACAAATTACAGTAGCATTAATTCCTGATTAATTTCTTCAGTGTAGGCACGCTTGGCTTTATGAGTGTTATACAGAGTGACTGACCTGCTAGTAGCATCATCATC
The DNA here is from genome assembly GCA_900303255.1 of Lesueurigobius sanzi. Classification (NCBI taxonomy): domain Eukaryota; kingdom Metazoa; phylum Chordata; class Actinopteri; order Gobiiformes; family Gobiidae; genus Lesueurigobius; species Lesueurigobius sanzi. The sequence goes on from OMNZ01030620.1 coordinate 4,164, forward strand.
CTCTGAGTCAAAGCAGGAAGTGGACTCCAGCTCACTGCTCATAAAAGACGAGCAGCTGTCATATTCAGGTCCGCCGCGTGCCTTTGGCCGTGATGAATACCCATTCTGTCTCCCGCCTGAAAGAAAAGCACTGAAGCATTTAGAAAGTGTTAATGTTGCTAAAATTAAGAATAAAAAGGTTTTCGGACCATGTTCACTGGCATGTTTTCGCCTTGGCCTCTCCTTCTCCCTTCTTTGTGACACCACAGATCCTGCCTCAGTGTCGTTGTCCAAAGTGTCCCGACCAATGACTGCTTTCCCACTGCAGATATTACAGTTAGGAACAGACTACATTGTTATCTGCATTTACATCCTGTGAAATATATTATACTGCATTTATCATAATCTAATCCTTTCACAAATTACAGTTGCAGCCCAAAAAGGCAAAACTATTGTAACACCTGTATATTATACAGTAACACCACTGCACTCACTGGTATGAAGGTGGTCTGGAGTCACCGATGCCCCCTGTCCTCTCCAAAGGAGGTGCTCCTTCTGAACTATCAGCCACTGATCCAGTGTCTGTGTGGGCACCATCTCCAGAGACTAACTGTCAACAGAAAAATCAGACAAATGAGGGAAGTGCAACTATTTAGAGTATAGAATACTAAAGGCATCCAATTTACAATGTGCCAACATTTTCTGGCAGTCAAATTAAGAGGGAGGATTTTATGACATACCAAGACTAATTAACATGGAAAAAATACCACACGGAGCAAAAAAACAAACACTCTTTTGAGTTGAAAAGTACAGTGAACTTTTATAAATACTAACCACCAGACCCCAGAGAATCATCTGTTCAGTCAGTGAAACAGCAGATGAAGAACAAAGACAAACAAGTGGACAGAAATAACATTTCATAGGACATGGAACATTTTGGCAGAGCCCAGGTCATAACAAACATGTGCCATAAAGTCTGCTCTCATAAGAGCCACAACTTTGAATCACATCCAGCTAAACTTCTTTGACAAACTTTGAGTCAAATTAGGACGAGATTGTAGATTATTATGCAGATATACTGTAGATATAACAAACTTGATGGCTTTTAAAATCGGTCACATATCCATAAACAGACTGTGCTGAATTATCCAAATACATCTGTGTTTCACATCAGTGCACAAAACTCTCTTTCTTCTCTTGTTATTTTCCCCACCCGTTAAGATTTAATCTTGTTACGAGACGCGGAATGTGACTCTTTGTTAAAGGGTGTTTTCCTCCTGTCCTGTGATTTCACTTTTTTAAATCAAATTTTCACCGTAGCTACACAAAATGGTAAGGGGTGGCACTGGTATTAACTTTGTATGATTCAACAAAGTTACAGGAGACACCAGGCAGAATAGCTCCTGCATTAAGTTGAGGGCTAATGGGGCTCTCGTGTATGCCACATCTTTATGTATCATAAGGCAACACGTAAAGAGTAATGTATGGATATAAAAATGTTGAAAACATCACAGGTACTTTTGTGAGAACTGGTTAATTACAGGTTATGTATGTGAGAATGCAATTGTTAACGCATCAGATCGAGTTCCTTGTGGTCACTTTTGTCCCACACACACACAATACACACTCATGGACACCAGACACTTAATTCAGACAAGCATAAAGCAACAAACCCTAGGAAATACAAAGAACTAAAAGTAAAGAATGTATTTAAACTTACCCATGACACAACGCGGCCGTTAAAACAGGGCAGCTTAGCGTTGTCGTCGGAAATTTCCTCCTTAACCACCCTGTTAATAAAGCCAAGCTTTGTTTCAGTAAACCTTTAACAACACACAGGCACTCAGGCAGCAATAAAACACAGGGCACATTTATGGAGATGGACAATAGTGGCGGACATCTGGGACAGAAAATACTAGTTTAATGACAACTGCCATCAGCAAATGGCTAAAATGTATGTTAGGATTGTTGGCTTCTTGGTAGTCTACATTTTTAAGTCCCTAAAAATTGAGACATAATTACTTTATAAAATAAAGTGTCAAATATTTTTGTGAACTTCTATAGTAAAACTCACAAAGTCATTAGTTTATTCTAGCTTGACTTGGTTTGAGGTTATTTGCCTACACATGTAATCAATTCTTTATTTACAGTGATTTTATGACAGTTTTATAGCACGTTCCAAATTTGTACTTGCCCCACCCAAAGTAGAGTATGCCAAACGAACTTTGGAGATCTTATTGCACTGTTGAATAATAATATGTGTAGTGGCAGCCGAAATAATCCGAGTTTCCAGCCACTTTCGTACTCAGAAGGACATGCTCATAAAGCTGCCATAGTGATGAACAGGGCATTCCTGTGTCTAAAGCTGCATTCCTCAGATAGACAACAACTGCTGGGCCCTAACATTCTGACATTAGTCTGTCTGCTAAAGCGGTCCTATATTTCCTCACAATCAGCTAAAATATATTAATAATTTTAAGGAGTGCAAATTATCAGTATGATCACTGTTAGATCGAATTATTAAAAATCATGGTCGTGAAGCAGTTACCAAACATGGGCAGAGTGCAGGAGAAGCACAACCAGCCACACAGGCAATGTAAACAAACGGGGTAAAGACGCTACACAGCTGCTAAAGCTGTAAGCACACAGCTAGCGGCTAACAAAGGAAATGAAATGGAAGAAGTCGATAATCGGACAGGTAAAACAGACGCGGGTGACAAGTCCGGATCACGAATCAGATGTAAACGAAGCAAACATTACAGGGATCACAGGCAAAGCACTCTATGAGCAGTGTTACAAAATAGCGAAAGAGTTACCCAAAGTCATCGTCCATAGATTTGAAGTAAAACTTGTAATTTGGTTTCTTCAGCACATTTTTGAAGTCTGCGAGTGTGACTCTGTCCGCTGGAACCGATACTTTCACCAAATACGGCGTCTCCTGGTCGTCGAGGTGGTAGATAATTTTGGTCTCTCCCATGGCGGACTGCGGCTAAGGCAGTAGGGCAGACAGGGTGCATGAAGCCGAGGGCCTGGCAGGCTCCCTCTCGGGCCCCGACTCCCCAAATGTGTGCGCCGTGGTCTTGCGGCTCTGGCTCTGGCTGTCTGACCGACTCGCTACGTAGCTCTCCTCCGTTTGCACCAGCTCGCTGTGGTTATCCAGCCTTTGAATTAAAATCCACCTTTCTCTTCTCACAACCGTCTAACACAACCCCGAAAACCCACTCACGCGTGTACACCCGTCAAAATAAAGCCTCGTAGATGAGTTAAATTATCTTTAAAAATGTAAAAACGTAAACAATCTCCGCGGTCTGGCTTTCTCCTGCACCAAAGATTTTGGGAGACAAACTGCGCAGAATCGTTGGGCGATGTCTAACAGTGGCGCCCTCTGCCGTAAAGGAGGTGTATAGCGCATTTTCAATCAGCCACTTTTCAGGTGATTTTTGTCAACGTTATATCTGCCAAATACGCATGCTTCGACCTCTCATTCCGGAAATACATGTAGTTATGTAAATCCTTTTAATTTTACAAGAAACTTGCATGGTTGCAGCGGTATGTGCATTCAGACTACAGTTTCAGGTTAATTTCTTGATGCTTGTAACAGAGCACAGAACTGACAATTGTAATGTACAGTCACAAAAATTTATTGGATGAAGTCTGCATGAGAGAAATCAAAATAGATGAAACATCCACAATGAGCAGTTAATAATTTTCAGACAGTAATATACAAAATTAGGAGCAAGATGGACAACATCTACCAATATTCTGAGACTGTTATAATCTGCTAAAATGAGGAGCTAAGCAACAGCAATATAATATTTTAAGTACAAATACAAAAATGGGGAGGGGTGTTTGGTCACTTTCTCCTTTTATAAATAACATATTAATCATCCAGAAAGTCATCATCCAAGTTAACATCAGTGGTGTCAATGTCATCCAGTTCCAAATTGTCCAGGTCCACGTCTAGATCATCCAGACTCTAGGGTGGGGGGAAAAAACATGCAAATATTATACACCGGTCATTTGTGCGGGAAAAATAAAACAGAACTTGTAATACCATAAGGCAAAGCAAATAGAAACATTCATACCTTTTCTTGTGGTGATTGTGAAAATGTAGGAACTTCCTCCTCCTCCCTTTTTTCCATAAAAGCTGCAGGTTCAGACTTTGCCTGGACCACATCTTCAACTGGAAAGGAAGACTCTTCTGTGTCCTGTGTATAATGACAAAATTAATGGTTAAACAATCATATGAACACAGAATATAGACAAATATTAGTCTCGTTTGGGTTGAAGCTTTCTGCAGTTATACCTTTGAAACTGGTACAATAAATGATCCTTTCGGTTCATATCCTTGAGCCTCCTCCAGAATATTTCGGTCTTCATTCGGCTAAAAGGAGTAATATATAGTTATGTTGTGTACACAACTTTTTTTTCTTTCAAAAGTGAGTGTTGATCTTACTGTAACTAGAGGGTAGTCAGTAGCTGGTCTAGAAGTGCCCAAACATGTTTCTCTGAGATAATACTCTGCTGAAAAGGCTTCTTTTAATCCAGGAAACAAATTTTCATATTCTGTTGGGTCTGCCAGAGACTCAGCTGCCTGCAAGTGGTAAAAAACAGAATTAAGATCTACATTGGGGGAGGGGGGCAGCATTTTCTGTATAGTATTTTCTATATCAGACCTTCTGATTCACTTTTGCAAGGTTTTCTCTCCACAGTTTTACCACACGTGACACTTGACTGGGCAGGTATGTGCGGGCTAAGAAGGCCGCTTCAGGTAGTCTGTTAGTTCTGATCAAAAGCTCCAGGCACTGATCCAGTCTGGAGAAGCACAATTACAAAGCTCAATTACCAGATTTTGCTTTGTTTTAGAAAGGCAAGTAGTATTGAGGATACATTACACTCATGCACTTACTTTCCCTGCAGGAAGTAGGTCATGAACGCTACATTGTTCTTTCCGTCCCTCTCAGCTCCTTCAGCCAGCTTGCCCACCATTGTGGCATTACCAGAGGCAGTAGCAAGTAGTAGAAGTCCACCATAGTCCTGAGCATGGTGCAGGCACTCCTGGGCTAAGCCAAACTGACATTTGCTGATTGCAAGTTCTGCCAACTGCTTCCATTTCTGCTCCGACTGAGGTTAGAAAAATGTTATGAGAAGATTTGTTGTAAAAATAAAAATGCAACCAAACATAAATTTAGTCTCACCTCTGCTTCTACAGCCAATTGGTAGGCAATCTTTAGTTCACCAAGTTGCAAAGCCAACTCAAACCTGTGCTCTGGGTCTGTTGACACAGCCAGTGCCTGTTGCTTGAAACCCTGACAAGGAAACATCATATATACTACATTTATACTAATCCATGATCAATGTACAGGAATATCAGTGTAGTGTATTGGAAAAGCATTTACATACTTGTTTTTCAAGAAAATGTGCCACTCTGGTGCGCTGCTCTTTGGGAATTGTTGGAAGAACCTTGTCAGCCATTCCGAAGTCTCGCCTCATAACAGCAGTCTGATATTCAAGAACAGAGACCAGGAGGGAGTAGCTGACTATGTTGAGTTCTTTGTCACCTAAATACAGACGGTCATCTTTGGGTATGTACCCCAGCAGGTACATGGTCCTACAGAAAGAATGGTGTTGTTTTACTGAACTTGGCTTATGGATCATAAGTTTTAAACTTCTTACCTGTCCAGATGAGCTATGGTCACAATCTCTCCTCCAACATAGTAGTTGAGTCTGTTTACAGAGCTTGTGTATATAAAACAGTCTCCCACCCATAGGCCAGTTTTGACAATCTCATGGATCTCTCCTTGGACCTGCAGAAACACCAAGTTATACGGTATAAAACACCCCCCCCACTACACAAAGAAAATCCATAGCTACCAAATGCTAAACACATCTTCAGGTAAACACTGACCTCAAAGGCATCCTCAATTCCATCCTCTGTGACACCTTCATTGTTTTCTTGTGAAGCAGCTACTTTCTCTGCTAAATAACGCAGAATAAAGAAGGACTCCTCTGTGGCAATGCAGACCAGCTCGCCAGAATCTGACCAGAAAATCTGGTAAAGATTGTAATAAACAGAAAAATAAAGTGAAACTACATTTTGAGAGTCATTGTAAAATATGAACAGGAACGTACATGTTTCGGCTGGATCTCAATGCGGCGGATTAGTTCTGTGTTTTCCCAGTCATAAAATGCCAAGCCATTTACTGACCGTACACCAAGCAAGAAGCCTCCATAGATTCCTGCAGATGAAAAAGAAAACAAGTGAGGCCCATCAGAACAAAATCAAAACTTTAAAATTACACAAATAGGAAAGTCATGTTACCCTCAGCCCCAAAGTCAGGTTTAAAGGATTTCTTTTCTTTGAAATTTTTGAAAATCTTCACAATACTGTTGCTTTCTCTGATGGCATATCTGACCACAAGACAGAGCACAATAATAATAATTAATCCTATAGAAAAACAGTGCAAGTACAATACATGAAAGGAACTTACTCAGATGAGTCATGTGCCCAGACAAACTCCTGTGCGGAGCCAAAGCTCTTGTTCCTCAAAGCCATAGCAGTGTATATGATATACTCCCCATCTCCACACACCACTACAAATCTAAAGCACAACAAAAAGGAGACATTAAGAGTATAATGAATTATTTGGAGTAAAGATTAATATCTAAACACACTGTACCTTCCATTGGGGTTATGCTGAATGGTTTGTGGGTAAATTTCACAGCTGCCCATGTCCTTAACAGCAAGAGGAAGCCTCTCTCCATCTTTAATCTCTGCATCTCCCATGGCTTTCAGATTAGCTTGTTGAATTTCACTGTGTTTAGCCCAAATAATTTTTCCATTGGTGTCCATGGACATAGCGGGCTCCTCTCGACCAACCTACACAGCAGGCCAAATTAGGTTTTCAAGTTGTTCACACGCTTGCACTCGTTCACACAGAATACTTATCACTGCAAATTAATCTCCTCTCCTTACCTTGATGATGATGCTGCCTTCATCATAGCCGAGTGCCACGTTGTTTGAGCCCCGAAGGCCACAAACACACCACACTCTCTCCATCCCATAATTCAGAGTGCTCTCTAGACGGTAGGTGCTCGAGTGCCAGATACGCACAGTACCTAATGACAGTGATACACCAATTAGAACCAGCATGAATATTTTTAACAGACATTGCAGATGGCTCACCATCTTCTGACCCGGTGATAATGATGGGCAGCTCTGGGTGAAAGCTGACGCACGAGACATTTTGTGCATGGCCCTCAAGAGTCTGAACACATGTTTTGTTCTACACGAGAGAAGCAAAAAGATTAGGACATCAAAGAAGTTTCTCTGACAATCGGAGTAAATTCAACAGTGGTCTTTTATGTTATGCATTTAATTTGCTAAAAATCATACCTGATAGTCCCAAATCTTTACTTGTCGATCGTCAGCCCCAGAGATGAGATAGGGCTTGTCTCCTCCACTATAGTAGTCTATACAGTTAACCCCTTTCTCATGACCCTCCAATGTAAAATTTGGGGATGATGACCCTAGTTGCCACACCTGAAAAAAGCATGACAGGAAAATTACTCAATTACAAATGAGTTAGTGCCGTAAATGTGTGTGTGTGGAAAATAAAAGCTTGTCTATTCACTTTAATGGTTCTGTCCAGAGATGCACTGGCAAACTGATTATTGTCCTTGGGATTAATGACAATCTGCATGACGTAGTGAGTATGACCCTCAAACACTTGGCTGCAAGACCATTTCTTCTCCCAGTCCCACAATTTTATCAACATGTCATCTGCGAAAATACACAAAATAAAATTTTAACACATGGTTCAGGTTCACACAAAAGCACAATAATTTTAGTTTAAAAAGGTTAAAAGGTCATACCACTGCTAGTGAGGATATATGGCTGAGTTGGATGAACAGCAATGCAGCGGATGTAGTCAGAATGGGCCTCGAACATGTGGACTCGCTCCAAAGTGTTATAGTTAAACACGCGAATTTGCATGTCGTCCTTAACAGGAAGTTAGCAAAATATTAAGGCAATCATCAAAGGACAATTTTACACATTCATCTTTATTTAACATCTGGTGACGTGATCACACAGACAGGTATAAATATCAGAGCATGTTATTTAAGCAAAGTTCAACTTACTGCTCCAGTGATGACCCAGTTTTTTCTTGCAACAAATTTAGATGCTCTCACTGGCAGATCACAAACTTCAAAAGTCTTCACAAGTGTCTGTCAATAAAAAAATATATATTTACCTTCATTGCTAAGACTACAGCAAGACGTTATATGCATCTGGTTACTTTTGTATTCATCTATAAACAGTATTACAGTAGATGATTCACCTGTGTTTCATGGTTCCACACACAGACACTGCCGTTGTACAGACTGGCCAGCATCCACGGCTCAGTCGGATGGAGGTCCACACTCTTCACCCGGTCTGACCTGGCTGTCAGCCTCCGTTTGATGTCCAGTCTCAGAGGCTATATGGTGACAAAATGCTTTACTAAATAACAAGGTGATATTATTCACACATACAAGTAGCAAATGGAAACGTGTGTGCTGAAATATTATATTTTTACTGCCAACACAGCAGCTCAGGTTAGCATGCTAACATTTAGCCTTGCCAACAATAACAATTATTCCAAATTAATCACACACTGTCCAACAACATTTATTAAGTAATAGCACTACAGTATTCTAATCAAGCCTGTATGTCATACTTCTACAGACAATGTGAAACATAAACAGCAGATTCATGATATCGCAAGCTAACGCTACACAGCCACTGCGCTATTTACGAGAATGCATACTACTTGTTCATACATCACGAATAGGATTGATGAGTGTAGTATTATTTAGAAAGCCCTCTTACCATTTTGTACCCCTTGCAGTTGGATTGACCCCAAAAGACAAGTTATGGAGAAAAGAAGTCCGTTACAAATGCGAAGATTTTACTGAATGATGCTGTGGACTGACGTGGAACTTCCTGAAACAAAATCTCGCGGGAGTTACTTCTGAAGCGGTGACGTGCCACGAAAGCTCTGCAGCTGGAGAGAGCTACATCTGATGGTCTGGTCATTGGTGAGGAAGAAAAGCTCCTGAAGTTTCAATCTGTGTCGCAAACATTGCCAGGCCCAGTTCAGACCACCAAGAAGAGGGTTTTATAAAGTAATTGTGTTGCGTGAAATGGCGCTCACACAGTCTTCCATAGATATACGTTCTTATATCCACTAGATGGCGACAGTGAGGACTTACGTTTCTGTATATTCTGCCAAGTGGTCAAAGTTTGTTTGTTGGTGATGTAACCAGCATTGTTTAAGTATTATGATAGTAGATGTTTACATATTAGATTAGTACATATGTACCATTTGAGCTGGTACAGGCTATTACATTGAAAGTTTGTCCCATAGTAAAATATGCTATGTGTACTCCATTCAATGAGTGCAGACTACAAAAAGCTTCATTCAAATTAATCAAATAACAAAACAAGTAAATGTAAAATATATTTTATTCTTTTCTCTTGAATGCTTGAATGCAAACTATATCTTCACATGTCAGCTCCTGTTGAAGAAAAAAAGAAAGCCCAAAAATTCAAATCTGCAGTTTTATTTTCAGTCATTTATTGAATTCTCAATTTTCAAAAACTCACCAGGTAAAGTTTACCATCCTGTATCCAGTGTTTCCAGCCACGGTTTGCCTTCTCTCCTTTCTGGGTACAGACCAGCGTATCCCCTTCCCATACCACTAAACTCTGCAAATATACATATATATTATTTTAATATTTCAAAACCTATACGATGGAGTTTTATACAAAATCTTTACCCACCTTGACAGTTCTGTTGTCTAGTCCTTTTGTGTACTCCTCAAACTCCACTCCTACTGTAAAGGTCAGTTCATAATTCCTGAGTGTGCTCAAGGTTTTGAACTCAAAAGTATCTCCTTCTTGAGATACAACTTTGGTTTGAGACAGAGAAATTGCAATTTTTCGTGTTGCAAAGTCAATATCTGGGAAGTGCACAAGAAATACAAAGTAATTACCCTGTCATGGCTTTTGGCAGGCAAACACAGAAAAGGTTATGACAACCAAAAAGCCACATTTCTTACTTAGTACTTTTAAATACTCCTCAAACTTGTCGCTGGTTTCCAGTATCCATTTGCCTCTGAAGTCTGCAGGCATGTTGGCAGCCGGTGACACTACTATAGACTTTAAACTGTGATGAGAAAAGGAGCACAGTGTCCTCCTGCTTTTATTTAAGTCAAGGGGCATGCGGGTCGAGAACTATTGATACTGTTTTACTGCTTGAATGGGATTGGTGGGGTCAGTTGTGGGACTAGGGGCGGGGGGAACTCATTTCTCTTTTGCCTTTGCAGAATCAACAAGGATGGGTTATAGGTTAGAATAGAGAGATAGTCAAGTCAAAGTATGGTGTCTACACTGACATACCAGCTCAAATATTCTCTTAGAGCTATGTACTCAACATGTAAATGTACAGGTACTGATAAATATTGTGCAATAGCTGTCTCTGTATTTGCCTTGTCTATGGGGTAATTAGAGATCATTCGGGTTAAAAAAGGTTATTCTGTAGTTCTGTTGACAAAAGAGTAACACATTTGAAAGTTTTCTGATGTGTTTTGTATTACAATAGTAGCCAAATTATAAATGTAAAATCGACTGAATGCACTTTTCTATTTTTTTTAATTTTTTTATTACATTGTACTATTATTACTATGATTATTACTATCACCTGTTGTACAGGCTTGTCTTCTTCTTTGATGGCACATTTCATAACTGTTTCTGCACCCCCCTGTGTAATCTTGTCCTAAGAGCTGTTGTAACAAGTGAATTTCTCCAATGTGAGATCAATAAAGTTTTATCTTATCTTATCCAACAAAACTACAATTAAACAACTACAACATTATTGATCTCTAATCATAATAGGCTGAACTATTCTGCAC
>OMNZ01030620.1:15118-32303 GCA_900303255.1 Lesueurigobius sanzi
CTATCACCTGTTGTACAGGCTTGTCTTCTTCTTTGATGGCACATTTCATAACTGTTGTCCTAAGAGCTGTTGTAAGAAGTGAATTTCTCCAATGTGAGATCAATAAAGTTTTATCTTATCTTATCCAACAAAACTACAATTAAACAACTACAACATTATTGATCTCTAATCATTATAGGCTGAACTATTCTGCACGGTGATCTCGTGGGCATACAAATCACAACATCATGGTAATTTTAAAATGTTAGATTAATACCCCAGCTTATATTTCTCCTTGTTTATGAACAAAATGTGTAAGGAGCGCATAAAGAATTACTGGATTATTGTTGCTTTTAATTTTATAAAATAACAGCCAATGAATACAATGTTATTTTAAAAGTATTATGTTGATTTGCCATATTAAGGGTAAATCTAAGACATACTTTAGACGAGTCACATTTATTGGCAAGAGAAATACTATTTAGTTTTTATTGAAAGCATGTAAATAGAACCTTGACTTGTGTATTAAACTCTCGTTGGGGCTTTACATGAGAGCATAATTTGTGATGCAGCCAAAGCAGGCAGGATCAATAGCAAATCCCCAGGAGAAGCATAAGTAAACAGTGCCTGCAGGTAGATACAGGACAGACAGTGGCTTATCGTGAATGCACAAGAAGTAAAGAGAGCCCCATAGGAGATACTGTTCGGCATGCATTAATATATAGGAAAAAATGTGGTTTCATGATTGCTTTATTACTTTATTACATATATTTACACAAATTTCCAAACAAGCCATCTTAAGATTGCATGTAGCAGTAACCTTTAAGTAGCGCTAGGCCTTGGTCAAAGCAGCACCATGGGACTAAGTTGTGTATCTATATTTCATAGATGTTTGTTGACACAAGAAAGTACTATGGGTGGTTTTCAAAATGCATCTGCTGCTAGGCACAGGCAGGTGGTTAAATGGAAAAAGCAAAAGGAGAACAAAGGTCCTCAAAGAAGTTCATAAGTTGGTTCTAGGACTTCTTGAAAACTTGCTTGCAAACAGTCCCAGCAGCTCTGAGTTCCTGGAAACACATAAAATCAGGTTTTTAAGAACATTGATTTTGCATGTGTGGTCATTATGGTAATCTGAGTTCAATGAATAATAACAAAGCAGACTGAGTATGTCTCTAAATGTAACCTTTTTCAATGATTTCAAAAATGTATTAAAAAAACAATTGATAAGATATAAATACCAGATTTGTTCTATTCAAATCAGTGTTTATCAACGTTTGTAATCACATTGTGTGTCCAAAACTGAATGTGTGGTGTGGAATCATGTGCAATCGAATAATTGGTCCATTTTTCTTCTATGAGGCATCATTTACTGCAAATGTTTACCTTGACCTTTAGACTAAATATGTGGCACCACAAATGAATGACCTTCAGCCAACCATCATTTCCAGCAAGATGGTTCACCACCACATTGGGGACTGCATGTTCGTCAGTTCCTCAATCAAACATTTCCAGACCGATGGATTGGAAGGGATCCACCACGTTCACCAGATATCACTCCCTTGGACGTCTTTCTATGGGGTTATGATAACGATATCGTGTATCGAGCAAAGATACGGAGGTTACGGACTTGAAGCAAAATATTTCTAATGCTGTTGCCACCATTGATGAGGCTACAGCGAACACGAGTACAGCGAGTACAGTCTTGATGTGCTTCGTGCAACTAACGGTGCCCATATAGAGGTGAAATAAACTAATGGTGCCCATATAGAGGTGTATTAAACAAGTGGTGCCCATATAGAGGTGTATTAAACTAATGGTGCCCATATAGAGGCGTATTAAACTAATGGTGCCCATATAGAGGGGTATTAAACTAATGGTGCCCATATAGAGGTGTATTAAACTAATGGTGCCCATATAGAGGCGTATTAAACTAATGGTGCCCATATAGAGGCGTATTAAACTAATGGTGCCCATATAGTGGTGTATTCAACAAGTGGTGCCCATATAGAGGTGTATTAAATTAATGGTGCCCATATAGAGGTGTATTAAACTAATGGTGCCCATATAGTGGTGTATTCAACAAGTGGTGCCCATATAGAGGTGTAGTAAACTAATGGTGCCCATATAGAGGTGTAGTAAACTAATGGTGCCCATATAGAGGTGTTAAACTAATGGTGCCCATATAGAGGTGTGTTAAACTAATGGTGCCCATATAGAGGTGTGTTAAACTAATGGTGCCCATATAGAGGTGTAGTAAACTAATGGTGCCCATATAGAGGTGTAGTAAACTAATGGTGCCCATATAGAGGTGTGTTAAACTAATGGTGCCCATATAGAGGTGTATTAACTAATGGTGCCCACATAGAGGTGTATTAATCTAATGGTGCCCATATAGAGGTGTATTAAATGAGGTAAAAAAAAAAAACTTTGACAACCACTGATTACAATAAAACAAAACATATCTTACTGCCTTTGTAATCTATTTACACTGCTGTTTTTGCATTGTGCTAAAATTTTATTTTATTCTATTTTTGTGCATACCCTTAAATTGTATATATTTGTTCATAGTTTATTATTTAGCAGTATTACAAGTTTATGTTTTATGTTGCAGGAGTACAATGAATACAATTCCTAGTCTGTGAATCCTTTCATTGACAATGGCAATAAAGACTAGTCTGATTCTGAATTCAATTATACAGTTCTTGCCACTAGAGGCCACTGTTCATCTTCAAACAAACGATGCCCTCTGACTTCCTTGTAATAACTAATTCCATGGTTTTCTTTACTTTGTCTCCCTTGGTGACATTAGAGAGTAAACGTTAGTGGCACTGGCAATGGCAGTGTATAATTTATAACTTGGGCCATTCAGATGCAAATGTTTTCATTAGCCATTCTCTCTATTTGAAAGAAAAGGTTAGAGACAATCATTGTTAAATAAATTAGGTTTGCCCAGCAGTGATAAGAACAAGACTCTGGATGTTACATTTTCAGCTGCTAACATGTGTCACATTATACTATACGCCAATGTTAGTCTTTTGTTATTTAAAATGATGTTATTAGGTGTGCTTTTTGTCCTTGTGACGTAGGTAACCGTATGAACGCAGCAAAGTCCTGCAGAATGTATTCACTTGCACTCACTTTTGGGTTTTTGAGTGTATAAGTTGCATGTATAATAACATTCACGGCAGGGAGTGTTTTCTTACCAGATGAAGTTCATCTCCGTCCACCCAGTGGGTCCAGCCTCTGCCTTCAATCTCTCCTTTCTGAACACAGATCAGCTTATCTCCTTCCCATGTGATCGTGGTCTATGAGTCACAACGAACACGTATAATTACACAGTAGTTAATGTAGATGAAAAACAACACACTCTCACTTGTATTTTTAATATATTTTGGTCAACTGGAACAATAAACGGTACACAGTATATGCACCAAAGGACTGCTACTCAATGGCAGTGGTGGAAGAAGTACTCCATATTCTTACTTAAGTAAAACTGGAGATACAGGACCAAGAATTGACTTAAGTAAAAGTATCAGATTAAGTTTCTACTTAAGTAAAAGTATCAAAGTATGCAATGTAAAATGTACTTTATCAGTAAAAAGTAAAAGTATCTTAAGAGATTAATGGGCAGGATTTTTTAATCATTTGAATCAAAGCAGGTCTAAACCAGGTCTAAACCAAGTCTAAACTGGGACTAAACCAGTTCATTGTAGAGAGGTCACTTTGAAAATAATATACTTTTACTTTGAACCCAATTTTTAAAATGTAGTGGAGTAGAAAGTACACATATAGGCTCTAAAATGTAGCACAGTATAAGTAAAAAGTATTCATCTTAAAATGTACTGGTACCTTTTACTTCGTTACTTTCCACCACAGCGCAATGGATTTTTAGGATATTGTGTGGAAATTCCAAATCAGCTCTTATTGCTTTTGCATCCATTTCAATCAGTCAATCCATTTATTTTGTTCTCATCATCATCATCATCACTGTTAGACTTGAATCTTTTGTTTTCAGCATTTAGTCTATATTTGAAAAAACAAAAAACAATAGCAGTGACCTATATGTCTTTAAACACACTACTGAAGGCGAGGCCACCATCTCACCATTTCCCTCATTCCCATCAGGCTCATCCCTTAATCAACCATAGCGTTCACTTTTGGGTGTGTCCTGGGGGCTGGAGGAAAATCTTTGATGCGGCTTTAAAATTCATGGACATGGACTCACCATACACTTCCTGTCATCCACCCCGGACAGGTCCTCCTCAAACTCTTTGCCCACGTAGAAGTCCATGTAGTAGTTCTTAAAAGTGCTCAGGGTTTTGATGATGATGTGATCTCCGTCGTGGGTGATGTCCTTGTCCGGTTTTAGCAGGGTGGCAATTTTCCTGATAGCGACGTTAACATCTGCAGTGGGAATACAAGAACGATAAAATATTAAATGTGCAAGAGCTCTGCTGGACTGGAGACACTGATTTCCAAATAGGTCAAACACGACTGTGATTATAAGAAGCCATTACACGTCCTATTATGAGAAATACTTCTAACTTACCAAGGGCCTTCAAGTACTCTTCGAAGTTGTCATTGGAGATCATTTTCCAGTATCCGTTCAGATCAGCAGGCATTTTGGCTGGTTTTCTGGTGTTACTTCCACTGATCAAGGAGACCGGGGGCTGCTGGCGCTGGAGTGCACGGCCCGCTGTCAAAAATCCCAATTTGAATCCCACTCTCTCTAATCCGATTATCAACGCTGGCTCATTTGTTGTATTGAAATTAACACTCGCGCCTCCCACTCTCCTCCCACCACACTGTTCACATAACCAATCAAGCCTTTTACATATAATATGTCTAGAGACACGTGGCGTACACAGCGAGAGGAGTGTAGAACATGGATGTATGGGGCTTACCCTGCCTAAATGGGATTAGTTTGTATGTGCCTCCTTTGTAATGGGAATGGAATTCCACGTGTGACAGATTTGCACTTATTCAGGCTTTGGTCTTAAAATGGCTTTAGAAGATGTTTCCTCAATGCAGTGCAAACAAAAGGGGCCTGCAAGAATAGAAATGATCTTGATTATAGCAGCACAATGTAGGCACTCCACATAAATTGACAGCAGCAATATCCAAATTGTAAGAAAATTGAAAAAAAATCAGAATCACATCTTTCATAATCCCAGTACATTGTTATTTAGTGGTCTCTTGTCTTTTGATGTCACTTCTTATAATGTGAATGGTAGAGAGAAATGATCTAACTATCCTTAGATATATTTTCCATTTCTAATAGTACAGCCCTCCCCAAGGGAGACAGTAATCCCTTAGTGTGTGTAAAATCTTGAATAACAGAAGCTGAAGAAGTCCTAGTGAAAACAATTAAATGGCCCCTGTCAGTTGGCTCGTCAAACCATCCGTCTCGCCCAAATAACTCAATTAATTTGATTATATTTCCATTTGGGGAGAGATGAGTGAACACACATCAGTGACACTGAGGAGCTCAGAGCCAGTCAACGGAGTGAAAAAACAGCGACTGTATCCGGGCAACTAATCCTTGAGAGAAAACAAGTAAGTAGAGCCTGCACAAACAGAATTATAACAAAGTTTACTGAATGGGGGAAGAATTGCTGGGAGGCTGAAAAGAAAATGAGAATATGTGAGAAGAATATGTATAAAAGAAGGATCGTACTGTAGAAATGTCACTTAATTTCTGTATTTCAGTTCAAAGTCATATGCAAGAATGGCAGACTGTACGAACTCACATGTCACTTCACTGTCACATAGACAAAAAAATTCCAAAACATGGCACTCACAAAAACACCACCACAGTTTACTGAACTTATCAAAAAATAGACATTGTTTGATGTGGTAGGCTAATGAATTACACACTGTCAGTACATTTGGACATTGTTCTTTGTGTAAACTTATATCCAAATGATGAGGAAATGGACCATGCCTATATCAGATTGATGTAAACGTCTAGACTGTGTGAGTGACTGCTTACTGCTGAAAGACATTGCATTGGAGCTTGTGAAAACCTATTCCACGACGCAGTCCAGTGGAAATGAATAGAGATGGCGTCCCTGAAGAGAGGCGCTGATGCCTGAAGCCTTCACGTGAACTGCTCCGGTCCTGAGAGCTCGGTCCATCACGGCTCAGTCGTTCAGGCTGCTCACTGGATTTGTGGCTTGTTTGGTGAGCGGCCTCAGCAGCGCGCCCTCGTTCCTCTTCTCACTGTCCCGCGTGTAGAGATTGTGCTGTTGAATATACTGTAGGACAGAGTCAGGGACGAGGTATTTCACGCTGGCCCCGCGTCTCAAAGCCCGCCGGACCTCTGTGGCACTGGTCTCATTCCTAACCCACTCTGTTACTAGAAATATGTTCTGTCTGTAACGTGACAAAATGTCAGACTCGTGCACTGTTCTTTCGGGCTGGAGTCCTCCTCGGCTCACACAGACGAGCCCGAAACGACCGGACACTTCCTCAATGTGCTCATCCAACCACAGCCCTGGGGTTTTAAAACTGTCAAGGAAATCCGCTCCACAAAGGAGCTTGAGCTGTACAGATGGATCTGTGTGCAAAAACAGACATAGCCGTTAAATATTTAATGTGGTCTGAAAGCCGCCAAATGATTATTACCATCTATGAAAATACATCATACAAGAAAATCAAGACAAGAAAACAGCCTCTGCGAAATGTACCAAAACAAAACTGTGCACAATAATAATAACAACGTAATTGACTCTTCTCCTTTTCATGTTCAGCTGCTCCCACTCAGCTGCAGGGTAATCACAACAAATATTTTTGGCCTCATAATGAAAGGGGGTAAATTGTATACTGATAACAAGATGCCAAGAGGTCCTTACCCGAGGTGGCAGTGATGTTTTCATTGGAGAGCTTGTGCGTCGTTGTGCTTTTCTGGTATTTCTGAAGGAAATTATTGTAATGATACCTGCGCAAACACACAACAGAAGAATATTAACATCCCCACTACAGGGTTTCACATCCTGAGGTACAAAGACTCTTAGAAGAAGCGTAGAAGGTGGTAATTATTTCAGTGTGAAAAGGAAGTCAAAGGAGGAGGGTTAAAAACAAATTAAATTATAGTTTGCAAACATGTGTGAGAGTATTTAAGCTTTATTGATGTTTTAACTCAACACATAATCCTTTCACGAATAAACAGATGTTTTAGTTGATTGCTTTCTAATTAATTGACAGCATCCTCAAGGCAGTACAAATGAAAAGCAAAAATTCAAGGTGTATCCGAGACAAAAATACATTTCGGAAATCACTGCTTTATTTATTCGATCATTAAAGTTGGGAGTAGATTATTAGTAGATAAATAGTCAAATAAAATAGTATAAAAGATGTACAAAGAGCAAAGTTTTGCGTTAAAGCCTCTTAAACATGAGTAGCTTTGCGTGTTAATGTGCTGCGAGGGACACAGTGACGTGTTCAGGCCTCGCTCGGGCCACAGACAACGGGCCGTTTCATGTGTGGATCAGCTGCGGTTGCACAATCGCTGCTTAGGCCTGTTCCATCAAGAGAGGTCACTGAGCAGGAGATTTGAGGGCGTACAGAAGAAGTACACCGGGCAGGGGGGCGAGAAAACTAGGGATAGTCCAAATTATGCCATTTCTGATGAAGGCACATGAAAGATACTAGAAAAAAGTATAAACAGAAATCATTTTGTTGAAAGATTTATATTCTGTTTGTTTATGGTGCTAATCTAATGGTAGTGCTAGTTTTCGTTTTTTCATTCATTTATTTATTTCAGGCTAGACATATCGCAAAGTCATTTAATAAAAAATGTACTATTCCATAAAGCACCGATGATGTACTAAAAAAAAGTTCAGTATCCTTTAAAACATTTTCAATGCAAAACAAACTCCCTTTCCAACACGTTCTCTTTAAATATATTTATGTCCCAGACAACCTTTTAGAGCCAATCATCCCCAAAGGACAGATTTGTTTTATAACCGGTGATTCTGATTTCATACTTTGAAGACACGAGGCAAGAGTTCCCGGTCATAAGGCCCTGATATTCTGTACAGTTGGCAAGTAAATTTGCTTTATATGTTTTTTTTAGATAATAGGAATGGGAAAGTGTGCGAAGTGTGCAAAGGTAAACAGGTCAGAGTCTAACGGACATCATTGAAGGAGGATAGCCTATATATGGGCTGCAGTTCATTGAGCCCCAAATGCTTTTTGTTTCTTAAATTTGAGAAAATACTTTAAAAATTTCAACCACCTCTGAAATGGTTTAAATTAAATATAGACAAAATAAATGGTAAAATATCATTGGATAGGATATTTACAGTATGATTTAAAAGGTTCATAGACAGAGTAGACAGATATGCACAATTATTACAGCTTTAGCAATTGTCTTTTGGTGTTTCTGAACTGGTAGATTGCAGGACTTTATCCCATCTTAGTAGCATTTATAGCCAATTCAATGCTTGAAAGGGGTACATATTTTTATTTGGGAAACTGGAGCACCCGGCCGTTCATTTGGCTTCTGTTGCTATGCTGTGATGTCATCTATATACATACATGTAACCTCTATACACTTGGTTGAGTATATTCCAAAACAGGACTGAACTGCACATTGTTTTATTATTCAGAAAGAGATATTTTGGTATATTTTGGTTTTATTTTGGTCATGGTCTGTCTGAAGCTGCACCAGTCCTAAAGGGATCTGTACACAGTAATAATAGATGATGCTATTAACCTCATGGTGACCACAGTCTCCGTCCAGTCTGGCTGTTGGCTCTCCCATTCATCGACTCGGATCCAGTCGGAGGTCTGCAGGGCTAGCTTTGCCATGGCGATTCTGTGCTTAGCTGGAGCCAGGCCTTGCTTTCCATAGCTGTCACTCACTGGAGAAATAATGCCACCCAGCACCTTGTACTTCCCTAATAATACACATAGAGGGCATGTTAAACACTACATGCGATCACAACCACAATTGACCTATATAGCAATAAGTAATGGTAAAGATCATTAGTGTATTTAAAGGTCCTACACAGCATTAAAGTAATCAGCGACCAAACCTGCCAAAACAGTATAGTATAGTATCACTGCACTCCTCTGAAGATGCAGGACCGCCCCTTTCTCTCTGACAGGTCTGATCGTCTAAAATTTGATGTTTTATCATTCAAAAAAGTGATTTTGGCATAATATACAAAACAAGACAGCAATCATGCAGAACAGCTTAAAAATGTATTACTCCAAACCTGGCAACCATTGTCCTATATAACTAAATTACTATTATAATTATATTGTGCTTTTCAAACCTGTGTCACAAGTTTCTCAAAGCGCTACACTATATCTATCATTCATTCACTCCATACTCAGTGATGATAAGCTACTATTGTAACCTGCCCTGGGGTAGACTGACAGAAGCAAGGCTGCCAATCTGCACCGACCACCATCAATCACTCATTCACACACTACATTCATACAGGCGGTGGGTGAAGTGTCTTACTCAAGGACACAACCACAGTCTGCACCTGCAGGAGCTGGGATTCAAGCCCCTGACCCCTGATGAGACGACCCACTCTACCATCTGCGCCACTGTCACTCCAAATACACTTTAGTATTTTACATAACTAATAATAATCTGTCAGAATAACAAGTACCGTAATTGGAATTTAGTTTTCCACAGCATACAAATCCATTCCTCATCCTCAGATGGCACAGAGGGAAGTGACACAGTTTAAATAAGACAAAAAAAGCTACTAACTACAGTATTAGCAAGAAATGCTTTAGACATTCTGGGGCATGAGCACTGGAGAATATGGCTGCATAATGAATTTAGTTTATACAAATAACAAACTATAATATCATTTCATGTTTAGAACTGTTTATCCCTGTAGTCAACACTGCTAAGAACATGTTCTGACATCGGTTTGATTCTTGTCCTTCACATTTCTGTCTTCTCTAAAATGTAATTGCTCCTGGATGTTATTGAAATGTGCATGCTGAACTTTCCTAACCCTGGGTATGTTTTTTTTTAAACATAGTTCACATCAAAAAGCAAACTCTGCATGAAAAGTCCTTTAAAACAATCCAAGGGTCTAACCTCGAGTCACCTGAGCTTAGACGTCAAGGGGACATGTAAGAGCATTACATCACAAAATCACACAATTACTTAATTTTGGTTCTGTTTTATTAAATATGTAATACAGCTATTTTGGCAATGCATACTTGAAATCTTCGAAAAATATAAAGAAGACAACATTGCAAATGATTTAAATGAATATGACCAGACCATGTATGGTGAACTGACCAGTGCTGTGCATGTGGTCCCGGGCCAGCTCGAACAGTCTCATGTGCTGGTTCGTGATGGGATTAAATGAGCCACAGGCCAGCAGCACAAGAGGGATACGGCAGCCAGCCATCTTTTACACTCTGAATAGAAGCAGGAGAAAAACTTTATGCATCAGAATCAGAATCAGAATAGAATTTATTGCCATTGTCAAAGAAGGTTTCACAGACTAGGAATTTTCTTTGGTGATCTTGTGCAACATGAATCATAAACTTGTAATAATGATGAATAATAAACTATGGGAAAAATAAAAAATTATAATGATAAAAAATAAAATCTAACAAAATATCAAAGTGCAAACAGAGCAGTGCAAATGGCTGGAACAGGTTATTCAGTTTACATTATTGACATGGATTCATACACTAATACATTCTTATCTTAAGTTCTTTATTTATTTACTTTAAAAAGACATATATATATATTTTTTGGGGGCCAAAAGATAAATTAATTAATTACTTTAGATGACTTATTTCCCCAAATTAATCAAGCTCTTTACAAATAAAACAATTGCATAATGAATTGTTGGCTAATATAACCACGTTTATTACATGAGTGTGTAAAATATGCAAGTGTATATTCATGTAAAGGTAGGGTTTTAAAAAGATGATGTGAAGGTTGCTATGTGTTGGTCTAATTGGGATCAATTATACTGTATAAACAGAGAAAGTCTTAGTTGCCAGTGCCTAAATCACCTGTATGACATTGACACATAGCTGTAGTTCAACGCGTGACATTACACACGCAATGGCGAGTGTTCAATATGTTTACGGAGCAAGAACTCTTTTCAGTCGCTATGTTTAAATAATCCAACCAACACATATATACAGCCATTAAAAAACTTTAACGTTACCTTTGTTACATTGTTATTGTTGCGTAATGAAAGAGTGCGTCGTCCTTTTAGTTCCCCCTGAACGCAAAGCTTCATGTGTTTGGTTCCTACTGCAGGAAAAACAGACGGGCGCCCTCTGGTGGTGGATAATATTATTGGACGGAGCTGACCGCGGTGCTGAAACAACTTGCAGCCCGGTAACAACTCAACGAGGTGATGATGATGGCTTCATGAAAACAACAAAATGATACTTCAAAAACAAACTTACTGTTATGAAATGACCTTTACAGCCGAGCCAGCTCCAGACACCTGTCACAAGAAGAAGAAGAAGAAGAAGAAGAAGAAGAAGAAGAAGAAGAAGAAGAAGAAGAAGAAGAAGAAGAAGAAGAAGATAATATCACTATCAACAAGCAACAAATCTATGATAAAGTTAAGATGTTTTTAAAGTAAAAAATAAATAAATAACAACAACATTAATGATAGCCATGTAACAGTCATCACACTGCACATTTCAGTTTAGTGACATGTGTGAGTGTTAACAAAAGATCTTTCATAATGCACTGAGAATGACTGGATATTAGGCTACAGCAGTAAGAACATTGTGATCATTATGACTCTTCCCTCCCTGCTGCTGCTGCTGCAGTTGCTGTAACTCACTCTGCCTTGGGACTGTGTGTGTGTGACTGTGTGTGACTGTGTGTGACTGTGTGTGACTGTGTGTGACTGTGTGTGACTGTCAGTGATTTGAGTACATGTAAATGTTGTCTTGCATGTGTTTTGTCTCTGAATGCTGGCTCTGCTTTTGTTATTTTCTTAACTCACTTGGGGCCTGTCCCTCTTCATAATCCCCAGAACACAGTCCCACACCCACATAGAGCAGAGGGAATAATTGAGGAACACACTGCTGCTGAGACAACCAGAGATTTTGCCACAGGGCAAAAACTGAACCACTCAAGTCAGTGAGGGGGAGTAGCTCTGCTCTGCCTTTTGGGCTCGTTAGAAAAGGCAGCAAAAAACAGCATGCTATAGCAGATGTTTATGCACTCATGAAAGCAATTTGCCTGTGTGACGATTGCCGTGATATTCTCTAAACAAATATAGTCAAGCAAACCTTTGACTGAAGCTAAATTTAGTGCGATGTTATGAGAAAAATATGAGAGGCTTATGTAACTTCATTCCCTATTTTTGTAATGTTATCACTTGGTCACCAGAAGAAGAACACAAATACAGTGTTTACTGAGAAAAACTAGAGACAAAGAAAGATAGTTCTTCATTGATCTCACAATGGAAAAATTCACTTGTTACAACAAAAGTCAGGAAAAATGTGCCATCAGGAAGAAAAATAAGTTTGCAAACAGGTAATAAAAATACTAGAGTGAAAGATAAAAACTATAATAGAATAAAGATATAAGTCATATATCTATAAGATATACACTCAAGTACTGTATATGAGTATGAATCCTAGTATGAATAGAAATAACTGTTTACATTCAGGTGGTTAATTGATAAAGTGACATTGCATGTATTGTAAACACTGAGGTTACTGCACATATGAAGTGATATTGCACAAAGTGCTTGGGAAGTCAGTTCCACAAAAAACAGCTTTTGGGGGGAAAGTGTTCTTTGGTGTTGGGGGACAGGAATTCAAGAAAAAAAAAAACTCCTCAATTCTCTATTTACATTTTCTAAAAAGTCTTTATTCTGCTGGCCTAGTGCATATTAAAATCAATTAAAACAAATTGCTGGTTCCTTCCACGTGCATCGGCTCCAAACAATCCTTTATCAGTACTTCTACTCTGCAGAATAAAGGCTTTTTAGAAAATGTAAATAGAGAATTAATGTTGTGGGAAGAGCGCCAATCAAATCCACTTTATTTGTATACACATCTACTGTAAAGTGTTTCCAAGCACTGCACATGGAAATATCGATATAACAAATCAAAAGAAGAGTGATCAAGTGAAACCAACATGATCAATAAACAAAAGCAAAAAATAATGAAAACAATAAACAAACAAACAAATACATAATTAATGAATAAAATCCAATATTGACCCTGAGACCGAGGTTGAGTGATGCTGAATTCATTTCCGTCTAATTCTGCTGCTTATTTCGCATTTAAAACACACTGTAAAGTCATTTTTGACACCACACAAAGGACGGAAGTGGCTTTTCATATTTCCAAAGATCCTCTACTTTTTCAACACATGCGCACAAGGCAATGAGTTTATGTAGACCTCGATTAAAATGGTTTATGTTTACCTTTTTCTTTGATAACTTATTATTGATATGAGGCGCCTCTTTTATCTAAATCATAAAAATGTCTGGCTTAATTTGAAACAACCCTACAGGAAATGCGTTGTAATTGACGCTACTCTCACTCACTACATGTGCTCTCTCTCTCTCTCTCTCTCTCTCTCTCTCTCTCTCTCTCTCTCTCTCTCTCTCTCTCTCTCTCTCTCTCTCCTTCCCTCCCTCTCCGTAAAGCGAGGACAGCGGGCTGCTCTGTGCTGGCGAGCCGCCGGGATTTGAGGAGAGGATAGGACGGGAAGACATCTTCACCTACACTGCTCCGAAAACATGCAGCATCGCGGGATATCGTTCCTTCTTCTTTGGCTCGTCTGGGGCCACTCGTGCGCAGCGGCAGGAAAAGGTACGACACAAATCAGAGAAAGTGTTCCTTGATGATTTAGTGCATGTGCTACTTTGATCCGGGAGGAAAGTGCCCAACTTTGCAGCTCTTTCTCGGCGTGATTAAACGAGATCTTTAGGGGGGGGAGTAATTCCTGATTTTAATTTCATTGAAAATATTCCTATTAGCATGTGGCTCAGAGCAGTTGACTCGAAGTTCGTCCTCAAGTTTGGAACAAATATTGTAGCATAAATGTCTTATCCTGGCTGTTTGTGTGTCATCCATTCATTTACTGTATGTGGCAAACACATGGTTTCTGGTTGGATCTCTTTTGAAATGGACGTGGTACATTCATGACTTTTTGCCACAGACAGAGTGAAACCAGTGTTGGTAGAACATTCATTGTCAGTTCTTTTCACCAATTTATTTTCTCACAGATGGGTTGTGTTTCATGTATAAGCCAGACAGGGATGATTATTACAAAAAATGCATAAAAGAGAAGAATAAGAAAGAGTGTGACTATTTTAGAACTGCCGCTCGTAATCAAAATTACAAATCCTGTCTGCTGTATTATTGCACGTTGGATTCTTTAATACAATGGTTATAACTGTTAATTAAAAATGTAGCATATGCTCTTACTGAAACTGGCTGAAATATAAAACAGAATGCATTTTAATTAGTTTTCAATTTGTGGTGGTGCTTTCAAAATAGTTCACTAAATGTCTGAATTTGCTTGAAAAGCTCATCTAAACTATTCATCTTCAACAGAACATTATGAGGAAAGCCCTCCAGCACCATTTGTTGTGCACACGTGACACATGTTGACAGCCATTTCCTTGCTGGAGCTGATTAGCTTGTTGGCCAGTGATCTGAAGATGATTCCCGACTTCTCTTATTGATTCTTGCTTAGCAAGGGGCGGTTAGTGGTCAAGGCCTGTTGTTTTCATTCGCCTCGTACTTCCATATTTCTCACACACTTGGACATCACAGAGCCAGCGTGCCGACTGGTGTTGCCTGTGAAATGCAGTGGCAGCTTACACTGGTATTAATTGGGTCTCTGGAGTGAGAGCGCAGAGCTGACTGCTGTCTGCGCCCAGCCAAACATTATCATTATTTTCCCTGTTTATGAAGAACCTCCATATTGCTCGCAGCCAGCCTGCAACGCTAACAAGTTTTAGATTAAGGTGAGACCCGTTTCTGATTCAATTTGCATAGGCTATATAGAGAGTATACAGGTGCATCTTGGAGCTCATGACCAAGCACAGTGATGAGGATATAAAAATAATTGGGCACAGACTTATTTGTGTGCGTTTTTATGCTGCCTTGGAAAGAAAATCATTGTCAGTCCAGTGTTGATAGAAAAAATAGATCAAGGTCTTTCTGAGCTGGATGTGTGCGTGTCATTTTGTATTTACAAGCTCCACCGCATCAGCAGAATGTGGTGAATACAGCAGGCTTTACATAAGAAGACAGGAAATAAAGCCGAGCCCATGAATGCCAACAAACCGAGTGCGAGTGGAAAGACAGAAAGTGGGAATGGAGAATCAGATCAGATTTATGGTGGTCTTTTCAACAGAGCCATCGAGCTGCATTATCCACACTGCAACATAAATTGTGGAAGCCATAGAGAAGGCAGCGGTATAACTCAGGCCCCGCTCTTCGCAGCAGAGACTGGGCCTGTCCATCTTTCCCTCTTTACTGTCAGTCGTGGCCTTTCTATTTTCTGTGGTGCTCTGTGTCTCTCCCTGGTTCCTCGCGTGTGCTCTGCTCCACTGAGCTGATGTTATTCTGAGGGCAAATGTCACACACAAGGCAGACCACATTTTCGTCATCCAATTTACTGTCTTTATTCCACTACGGTTCCGCTTTCCACACCTCTCTTCACAGACTTAAGTGTTCAAGTGAGATGTGGAGAAATAGAAGCTGTCCTTTTACTTCAGCTTCTACAAAAAAATACAGAGTGAAGTTTGCTATAGAGATTATTTAAACTCAAGGCCATCATTATTGTCGATTCGTCTGAAAATGGGTAGATAGAGCTTGAAATATGTTTCACCCTCACTCAGGCAACAGTGCAGTCACAGCGGTGAAAATAAACTTGCCAAATCACTGTGCAATGAAATGCTTTGCAAATAAGTAACTGCCTTCCCAAAAAGCCAGTGAAATAGTAAATCACGCTGCTTATGTGAGTCAAGACATAAAAATTTGAGTTTGCAAGTGGTTCCACGTACAGTAATTGATCTGGGATTGCGAGACAAGGCCAATGCTTTGATGGGAGGGAGCCAGTGGTATGTTGCTACTAGCTGAGGTTTGCATTGATTCTTCAATTTGTTTTCTTTTATTCACTGCATGCTGCACAGTGCACACACCTTTATGTTTCCATGTATTTCAAGGACACGCTATGTTTGAAACATGTGAATTAACTTGCCACAGTAGCTTCATAGACATTAGCTTTATCTAGACGTCTGTTACTGTATTTCAGCCTGGACAGACTCAGACAGACACAAAAGCAGCGATTAGAAAGATTTATTGATGTATACTTTTGGCAATCAGACCCCGGCAGAAGACATCGATGTAGAATTAAAGTTAGTATGGATAGGTTAGTGTTAGTGATGTCTTCCCCCCTGGAGTCTGGAAACTGGTGGTGGTTTGGTGGCCTCTAGGTATCCACATCCTTAGACCCTTCCCCGTGGCAAGACAAAACTCAATAACCCAGTGGGAAAAAGAAATCTGGAGGAGGATCACAGTAGGGAAGGGATCCACTCCCATGGACGGATGGGTGTTAAATGGAACAGGCGGCGACGGAGTGGAGGCAGGTTGCAGCACAGCTGGGAAGCGAACAAGCCTGGATGCTGGAGGTTTACTGAGGGCAATGATTGGTTGTGACAAAGGGGTGCTCTTGCGCTGATAGGCTGACGTGGAGGAGTGATCTGATGAGCAGACGTGCTCATTGGCTGGAGGTAGGTGATGCTGTAATTAGTCTTCCAGGTTGAATTTGCGCTTCAGCTTCATAAAGAATGAAAATGACAATAATTGGAATTAGGGCTGGGCGATATGATGATGAAAATCGAACAATCTGTTTTTTGGTAACATCGTCATCATGATTCAGTGGTTTTTATGTTTAATGCAGCTCTGAGCGGACACTTTTCTCCACTCATTGCTTCTACTGTCAGGATTAAACCAGAACTTCTAATAATATATAAAGAAGTAAAATGACAAAGCGCAAATAATATTGCCCAGCTCACATTGTATGTATTGCTTTTTGTTGAGTTTTGTTCTTTACACATTGTAAGTGTCTTTGTTTTTTTTCTTGGTTTTTCTTTATTTTCTTTGTTTTCTTTATTCATTGTGTTATGCATTTGCTTTAAGGACGTATGGCAGGGGCGGGGGGAGGAGGGGTTGTATGGGGAGGGAGAAAAGAGGGGGGGGGGGG
>OMNZ01030620.1:32323-45076 GCA_900303255.1 Lesueurigobius sanzi
TGGAGGTATGGCAGGGGCGGGGGGAGGAGGGATTGTATGGGGAGGGAGAAAAGAGGGGGGAAAAAAATGTCGTGATGTTAACATGTTGGAACGACACAAATAGCAATAAAAAAATAAAAGGATTAAACCAGAACTAAACCAGGAGGAAACTAGGTCTAAACCTGGTCTACAATCGGACAATATCACAGACTGAATCTGGATTACACCAGGACTAAACCAAAAAGTAAACCAGACTAAAGCAAAGACTGAAATCAAGGTAAACTAAAAAGGACTAAACCAGGGACAGTTAAACGAAACCAGTTCTAAATCCAAGGACTCAATCAGAAATAAACCAAGAGAAAACTGGGTCTAAATCAGGTCTAAACCTGGACAATATCACAGACTGAACCAGGATTAAACCAGGACTAAACCATGAGGGAAGCATGTCAGAACTCTGTCATGGCTGAAACTTGGACTAAAACAGGTCTTAATTAACCAAGACTAAACCAGGACTAAACCAGGTCTAAATCCAAGAAGAAGCAGATAGTTTTAGTCGCCTTTAAAAGACAATATTCACATGAAAATCGAAATCGTGATTTAAACTAAAGAAATTCGAAAAGACTTTTTGGCCATAATTGAGCCCTAATTTGAAGGTCAGAATATGATTATGTGTTTTAAACTGTCCAGTACTTCACATACATCCACAGGCACACGAGAATAATCCAATGTAAAGTTATTCAAAGGCACAAAAACACAAGGAACTGAACTGAAAAAGTGAATAATATTAGAAAACACTGTGTGGTTTGTTTGTTCTGATTTGTATCACTGGGCATTGGGGAACAATTTATGCCGCTGCTATGCTAATGATAGAAGGTATGCAAATGTATGTCTAATTTGGATGTTAATTACTTATCTGGGCTAATTATTGTGATGAGGCATAAGGAAGAGGGCAGGAAATGGAGAGCGTGCCATTGGTGATGTATGCGTTGTTATGTTTGTGTGCGCGGGTGTGTTTTCGGCGCAGCAGCTGGCCCGGGCCCCGGCAGAGCATTTCACCGGTCCACGCGGGGCCGGCGATGCCACTGCCCGAATGTCAAGATGCGCTGCCTGAAAAATAATTTGGTGATACTACAAAAACAAACGAGGCTGGTTCAAAGTCACAGAGGGCAATAAAGAGCGGTTGCGAGGCTGGTGTTATTTAGATAAGGAGGAAAAAAAATGTGCGGTGCAAAAATAGTGCTGTTATACAATAATAATGATGAATGTTAGACACTAGAGAAGAGAATTATGCTAATTATGTTGGTAATTTGTGCAGATTTATGCTTTTCTGTGTGAGGCGTTTGTTATTTTTACTGCTATTGTAAAAGTTGGAAGAGATAAACCTGATTTCACATTTTTATTATTTAACTACATGATGTCTTTGGGGTTTGAGCGGATGACAACAAAAGTGACTGCTAAGTTCATACTCGAGCCTAAAAAAGAGCAACTTTTCGAGGCGCTTTGTTGTTTTTGTTTTTAACTTTAGTTCTCTTAAATCTCGCGGCCTTCTCTGGGGGTTTCGACAGTAATTGAAGTATACACACAGGCAGTAGCTTTCCTATCCTCTGTAGGCTGTTGCTGACTGAACGGCTGTCCTCTGAGCTGTGCGATTGAAGTGTTAAATATTGTCTCTTGTACGCTGGCCCAATAGCCTTTTATTAAAGAATATAGCATGGCCCGTTGAGGCTCATCATGAAGCTGAAGTTATGAAGAAATGCTCCAGTGCACACCGTTTTAATTATAACTCA
Source organism: Lesueurigobius sanzi (assembly GCA_900303255.1). NCBI lineage: Eukaryota > Metazoa > Chordata > Actinopteri > Gobiiformes > Gobiidae > Lesueurigobius > Lesueurigobius sanzi. The sequence continues at coordinate 34,090 of OMNZ01030620.1, forward strand.
ACACAAACTTATTATGTGTTTCCCAAGCTCACTATAGTGTACAGTGCTTGATGCCTTCAAACCCATTGGAACGTAAAGACACACACACGCGCACACACACACACACACACACGTGCACGGCCGCACGTTTCATCTGGCTCGCAACTCAATTGAGTCATCTCCTTGATCTGCGTTTCAAGTTGTCCTGTGTGGGTCCGTTGTATTTTCAGTCCAGAGCCTCGCTGTCGGCTCCGGATGGCTTTGTTCTCCATGTCTTTGCCTTCTGAGTCCCACCCAGAGAAGCCATGAAAGTGTCATGTGGTGATGTGTGCGAGGGCGCCGATGCTCGACAAGCCCAGAAACTAAGAAACAAAGTCAAACTGGTGGAGCTCAGGCGTACCTTGTGCCAAACGAGAATGCATTTTTTTCCTTTTTTTTTTTCAATGAGACATCCTGAAATACAAAACAAGCATGAGGCAATCGCAGCAGACAAACGAACAAGGTGTGTTTGGAGGAATCTACAAAGAGCTAAAACAACAAAGGCTGTTCCTGTCCTCCGCATCAGGCATCACACGGCTCCTATAGATGCTTTCAGCTCATGGTATCAGAGCACTAAAAGCATGTTCTCAATCTCCATTCCACTGTGATTGCTTTCAGCCTGTACGTCTTCCTGTATCTCTCGGCGTGAATTCTCCTCTATCCTTTTCTACTACGCATGCTGAGGTATTCGCTTATCTTGTGCACTGTGAAGAAAATGCGAGAAAAACACGTGCCATAGGATGTTCTGTTTGCATTATAAGCAAATTGGACAGCCACTGGTGCCGCACACTCTTATAAACAAACAGTATATTTGTGTGTATATCGGAAAATGCTGCCTACCTGATGCACAGAATCGTAGAATGCTGTGTTTATGGCTTAGTAAACTTTTTTTTTCTGCCCAGGCCTCGTAATGAGTCGACTTTCCCCCCACTCTCCGTTTCTGTCGGCGTTGCAACATTTCCTGTCGAGGCCCTGTCACAGCGGTGGAGCTTTAATTTTGACTTACTTAAATCTAATGACACTTTGTGTTTATTTTACTCACGGTCCGGCGCCTTTGCTATTACATCTCTGTTCCCTGTCAGCAAGAAGTGCCATTAATCTTTCTGCAGGTTCAGCATTGTTTTAGCGTCTGATAATGCTGCTTACCAAGGGGTTTTCAATGCCATTATTAGTAATCGACATTTGTCATCAAAAACGCAATTTGTTTTTTCATCGGGCCACATGTTTATGTTTGATCAAATGCTTGTCATTTCTTTGTTAAAGTCCCATCCAGTACAGTCTCTTTTCACAAATGGCATATGCCGGCAAAGAAGAAGATTTGTAATGTTGATGCAAGGAAGTAATTAACATTCATTTTGGTGATGAGAATGTGGATCAGTGTTTATTGTAATAGGTTTTAGAGAGGTTACGACTTACTGCCTTTTCTTCAGGTTAGGGCTTTGTAGAGACTAGTGCCCCACCGAGTGATTATTTATGTGAACAGTCTTTTCGTACTGAAAATAAAATTGAACTTCTTTGTCTGTTATTGTCATTCCAAAAGATAAAAGGACCGCAAAGAACAATCAAAACGATGTAGGTGCACAGAATCTGCGGCTTTGTTCAAAATGTCACAATGAACCCACCACCAAACCCTCGCATTTCTATTCAAATCCCATCTCTTTATGTGTAGATTGCTCACCCCCATATCACTGCGCCACTTTGCTCTGTAATTACAGTCAATTTGTACTCTTCACAGGACTACAAAGGCTATTGTATTGATTTAAAAAGACGGCACAAACACCACAATGTATTTAAGATTGAAACACACAGGATTCGCCCGCACGTCGTGGCGGGACTCTTTGCTTCCTAAGTATAAAGTAGAAAATTTAGCTGGGCGTTAGGGCTGGGCAATATGAAAATCGAATCGTGATCTGATCTCCAAGATGATCTGCTTTTTTGGTATCGTGATTCAATGGTTTTTATGTTTAACACAGCTCTGAGCTCAAATAATGACACTTTCTCCACTCACTGCTTCTAAACCAGAACTAAACCAGGAGAAAACAAGGTCTAAACCAGGTCTAAAACCGAACAAATATCACAGTCTGAATCTGGATTACACCAGGACTAAACCAAGAAGTAAACCAGAGTAAAGCAGTGACTGAAATCAAGGTCTAAACCAGGACCAAACTAAAAAGGACTAAACCAGGCAGAATGAAACGATGATTACCCTGGACTAAAACAGGTCTTCTTAACCAAGACTAAACCAGGACTAAACCAGGTCTAAACCCAAGAAGAAGCAGATGGTTTTAGTCACCTTTAAAAGACAATTTACACATGAACTGTGAGAAAATCGAAATGATTTAAACTAAAGAGATTTTTGGCCATATCACCCAGCCCTACTGTGTGCTATATTTGATGTGTAAGCTCTCAGTCATCCAGAAGTCTCCAATCATAGCAAAATGTTCAAATTAGGTAACTGGAGTGGGTTGTTTGACTTAAGGACGTCTTGTTTGGACTGCTCTTTGGACGGGGCATGAGTGTAGCACATTGTGGCAGGAGGTAGTATTTCCGCTGTGTGTCTGCGGCCTTGACTCTCGGCGTAATGATGCTTTCTTGTGCAGTTGGGGATCAGATGTGGGAAGTGACCAGAGATGTCAGCTCGGCAAACAATAAGAGTGATGTGTGAAAATCATAGAGACAAGTCTGCGAGAGGACTGCAGCTCGGCGCTCTTCACCCCGTGGCCTTCGCTGCTGTCGTTTCAATTTCCACACTCTAATGACTGCCGCTGGACTCTGCGGTACAGCCCAAATGTCATGTGGCATGGTCCGCAGGATCTCGCTCCACCATTGTCTAGTCCACAGGGTTTTTGAAGTGCGTTTAAGCCAATTTGCTCCCTGTCTTACATTATGCCGGGATTTCCGTTAATCAGACATTTAGGGTTAATGAACAAAATAAGTAATAATTTTGCACGAATTGGATTAGCGGCTTTTGTTTTTCCATCGCGCGACCAGCTTTGAATGTTCCAAGAGATGAATTCAAAGGTTCAGCTGTCTCTAAAATAGACTTAAATAGACTTATGTCTAAACTATTGATATAGATAGATTCTGCATTGTATCACCATCGAGGCCAAATGCTTATGTGCCACTCCTGTAATGTAACGCGTCTCATGAAGATGGTGATCCAGATCCGTGACCAAAGTGTTTTGTAATCATTGTCACTCATAGCATTATATATACAACATTGCTTTGATGTTGATGAAATGCCTGTCTTCTCTTTCTCTTGAACCCGGACGAGTCACCTTCAGCCTGTCCTGTTTGTTGAACCGCCGCGTTCATTTCTTTGGCAGCTGACTCTGAAGTTGAAAGGGAAGATGGAGGATAGAAGCATCTGAGAAGAGGAAAAAAAAAAAAAAAGCGAAAGAAAGCGTGAAAAAGAAGAAAGGCATGCGGCTTGAGTGAGGCCAACAAAGAGGCGATGCACAGAGGAGGAGCAGGCGGCAAGGACAGGCGAGAAACACGGTTTGAGGGAACAGATAGCAACAGGACGAGAAAAGGCTCTGACGACAAAGGGGGTCAGATGAAAGGATGTGTGTTGCCGCCGGCGCTGGTGGTTCGGTGGTCAGTGGTGAAGCCCGGAGCGATTCATCATGATTATGTGAAGTGGGCAGGTAATGTCACAGCAGGCAGCGCGGGCACAGCCGGGGCAAACGCACACACGCTATTTCTGTGCCGCTGTCTTTGCCAGCTCTGATTTGGTCCCGCGTCCCCTTCGTCCTCTGGAAGACTTTAGCCTTTAGACATACTTTTTGGTAAATTTATACACATGATGAACGGTGCGCACACTATTCCTGGCTATGGGTTTCCTTTAGGACATTCAGGAGATGGCACGGCAACATCAGTGCTGATCTTTCTGCCACTTGAAACCCATAGATATGTGAATATATCAGCTGTTTATTTCCCTGTTTAGCCACCGTACCATTTGTTGTTTTACCAAGAAAACAAGTCTAGACTTTGCTGTAATGAACCTCATTTGTACCAGTGTCAGATTTTCTTTGGTACAGAATTGCTTGTTGCTTGTAGCTTTTTCCCTGTCACATACGGCCTCGTAGTTATGAAATGTCCCGCTTTATGCAAAGCTTAAAGCCACACACACCACTTTCTCTGAGTATGTTGATGCACAGTGTGGTTGGAGGCAAGTCTAAATGATTAATGATGCCCATGCAGCGTCTGTGCCAAGGATGCAGCTAAGTGTCATTCTGCCTTACTGCTGTCTGTCCATGAATTTTGCATGGGCCTTCGAAGCACTGTCTCAAAATTGAGTCAAGGTCTGTCCATCTGTCTTTTTATGCTAGACCGGTCACCACCAGTGCTTCCCAACCTTTCTTTTCTTGTTGTATCCCTCGGCATTTTAATCCATAACCTCTCCTAACCTTGTGCAGCTGATTATTTGGAAGGTGATCAGCCAAGAAGCCTGTTTATATTATTAAAAGAAATTAAAAATACTCCAGACCAATTCCCCAACCTTTTTACAGATTCTGGAGAGCGTATTCATGCACTTGAGAGACCTTGTGGCGTGCGAGTGGTGGTCGCAGAGGCCGATTGCACAGCAGCTAATCTTAAAAGTTCAGTTGTCATGCGTAGCTGGAGTGTAGGGTGAATAAAAAACAAGATCCTAGTGAAGCACTAAAACTAAACTCTTATTCTACTACTATAAAATAAATTTAAATTCTTCTTCTTCTTTTATTCTTCTTCTTCTCATCATTATCATCAACATTTCTCATTGGTCCCCACATCAGTGAATCTCCTGAACTCAGGCCAAAGAGCAGAGTCCTAATGAGTGATATGTTACGATATAATACGTTTGTATGTGGCAGCCTGTGTGTCCAAGACAAATTTCCCCTTGGGACAAATAAAAGAAATCTTGAATTTGCAGACTGCTTTTCTTGCATTTCTGCCAGAGTGACCCTAAATAGTGACCCCACAAGTTGTGAAATGTGCTTATAAACTCATCTCTAGGAAGTTAGAAATGTGTGAGGAAAGTTACGAGTGTGTTTGCACCAATCAATTTAATTTACTTGCTTCCTCATTGATTTTTTTGTAATAAAAACATCAGGCACATGGCTTTTCATTTTAAATGCTAGGCAGCACTAACTAGGTGCTGAACCGTAGTCCTGGTTGTGAAATACTACGCCGGACGACGGTTGTTTACATTTACTTCCTCAATATTGCTTTCATGACGAAAACCAAAGAAATAGCATTTTCTTACTGATTTTTTCTCTCTCCGAGCAGACAACAAATCGTTAGCAACAAACGCGCCACATCATTACAGCCTTCATCAGAGTGTAATCACGTAGCTGACAGTTCATCCGGACAGGTATTAGTGTGTTACTAAGTGCCTCGGCGCATAGGAATATGATTACCCGTCTGCTGCACTGCGTTGTCAGCACTATCCGGGAAACAGCACAAGTTAATTTAGGCTCTCCTCCTCGATGTGGGGTAATTTGACTGCTATCTGGGAAAATGTATGTCCTTGTTATGATACACCGTTGGGTTCTGCTCAGGCGATTGGTTCTCGGGGCCTCACAACTTATCGCAAGCGAATCAGAATCACAACTTTATTGACTGAACAACAAACTATCCTGTCGCTATGAAGTATTATTATGTCGGCAAAGATTCGTCTGTCTTCATCTGTACTCTGTAGTTGAAGTGTAGGACGTTTCGCTCTTCATCCAAAGAACTTCATCAGCAACTTCTACGGATGAAGAGCGAAGTACAGATGAAGACTGAAGAATATTTTCCTACGATGGACAACTCCTGTATGATTTACACTTAGAGAGAGAGAGAGAGAGCATCTTTATTGTCCCCGTAGGGAAATTTGTCCTCTGCATTTGACTTAGGGCTGGGCGATATGACGATAAAAATCGAATCGTGATATGGTCTTCATGACGATCTGCTTTTTTGGGAACATCGTCATATCGTGATTCAGTGTTTTTAATGTTTAACGCAGCTCTGAGCTCAAATACACTTCCTCCCCTACTGCCCACGCTGTCAGGAGTAAACCAGAACTAAACCAGGAGAAAACTATGTCTAAACCAGGTCTTAAATCAGACAATAGCACGGACTGAATCTGGATTAAACCGAGACTAAACCAAGAAGTAAATCGTAAATCGTAAAAAGCAGAGGCTGAAATCAAGGTCTAGACCAGGATCAAACTAAAAAGGACTAAACCAGGGACAGAATGAAAAGATGATTACCCAGGACTAAATCCAGCACTAAACCCAGGACTAAACCAGGTCTAAACGCAAGGACTCAATCAGAAATAAACCAAGTGAAAACAGGGTCTAAATCAGGTCCTGGACAATATCACATATTGAACCAGGATTGAACCACGACTAAACCATAAGGGAACAGGTCTTAACCAAGACTAAACCACTACAACACCAGGTCTAAATCCAAGAAGAAGCAGATGGCTTTAGTCGCCTTTAAAAGACAATATACACATGAATCGTGATAAAATTGAAATCGTGATTTAAACTAAAGAAAATTGTGATAAGATTTTTTGGCCATATCGCCCAGCTCTAATTAGACTCATCCTTGACCCACAGAAGGAGTGTTATTATGCAAACTCTGGAGTTTAAACTCTATAAACATGTTTGGAAATGAACATAATTAATTTAGTGATTCATTTTGAAGTCATATCTCACAAGCTAATGCTCCACTCCCCAAAATGATGTTGTCATAAAAGAACACCTTAATAACATAATAACCCAATTATCTTACAAATTCTTTAGATCAAGAAAGTGTGATCTGAGTCTTTAATTTTCCATGATATTGCACTAATAGTCCTGATATTCTGTTCTGTTTTCAAGACATGTCTATTAAATTTGAGCAAAGACCTTGAGCATGTCTACACGTATTTAACTTGTTTTGGTAAATGAAGCAGAGCAGGAGAAATGCATCAAGAAATACACGGGAAAGGGGAGCCCATATTCTAACAAACTTAATTTGCCATTTCAGTCGCATTGAAAAGGGGCCTTGGGTCTTGATCACAGTGATTTTGCTCAGCGCATGGTCAGTGGGGACGGCTAATGGAAGTGGTCTTGGTGAAAAGCGCCAGTCGGAGATAAACACCGGCTAATCACCACATTGTCACCACTTCTCGCTTTGACATTTTCAGCGCCTTTGTATAGGTTGTGTTAAAGCCTAATGGTACGGCACTGGTTTCTGCTCAAGTGCGTCAGCAAAGAGCCACTGATTCAAGTGCGCGCTGGTCGGCTTAATGCTTTCTCCCTGAAATTGGTACTGGTTTCATCATCTGCTTTTGCCTGTAACTACTGAGATACGAGGATCTAAAATAGGGGCGGCCGGGGATGATTGTAACACTTTTTGCTGGGCCGTAAATCACTGATCGTTTAAGCTGTGACTCTCAAACTTTTACACAAAATATCTACATTTGTCGGCTACAAATGGCAGCTCATAAGATTCCTATAATCACAACTATAAAATATTTTTCTTTAGAAAGCTCATTTCTCTGCCTGGTGGGTCTTGAGACTGCAGTAAAGAAAGTTAATTAGGTGTTACTGCTCAAATAAATGATAAAAACACTAAAAGAAACAGTATTTTATTGAATAAATGACCATTATTGTTCTGTTTTATGGTTCTACAACAAAACTATATAAATGACTTGATGTGAGAACATTATTCCTGTTTAGAGCAGTTTTGACTTTTTTTTTATTAGACATATTTACGACTGTCATCTACATTATTTGGTTTATTTCATGACAATTTTTATTGATTCTAAGGTAATCTCACTTGAATTAGGAAATTAAACTGCCAAAAGGACAAGACCAATTTTCTTACATCATTGGCAAATAAATTTAAATAAAAAAGGAAATAAGTAGAAATTTATTGAAACAAATCAAAAACACCTTAGAACAAGTGGCTAGAATTAGGTCAAATGAGCCACTAAAACTTAAAACAGCTCAAATTTAGATAAATAACATGAATTTGGGTCATTTAAACTTAAGATTTTAACTTTTTTGTGTAGATGACAAATAATTTAGTATAGGTATCAAAAGAGTATCATTCAGGTACCGGTATCGTAAACCAAATATTGTTAAAGTACTAGTATTGAAAAATAATGAGCAATACCCAGGCCTAATTGTAACACATGCTTAATCATGTGTTACAACCATCCCCGCCCCTGTTTATAATGTTCAGCTAATTGTAGCTAAACTAGCATGAAAACAGAGGGAAGAAAATGCATTTTAGGAGCCAAAAAATTACATTCTTGTCTCAAAATATTCAACTTATAGTTTACAGAAACAGCGTAGCCACATCATGCACCGAGCCAATCTAATCAAATTGACAACAATTTCATGGATGCAGTTAGAAAAGGCTGGAATTTCTTGACAAATCTCTGGGATGCTTGAGATTCTTGTATTAGTTTAGCGGTTAATATTTTAGTCTTCCATCAAATTTCCACTGTGACTTGACTTGAACCTTGAGATTTTTTCAGAGTAGCTAAATACACATTCATTACACCGAATCACCAATTTTTGAGCTACCAACGTACTATTCCGCTGGGGTGGACTCCGACTGAGAGGAATAGTGTGTTGGCCTGACAGACCATCAAACCCACAGCCTCTTTTCATGCGTGGTTATGATTTTTTTAAATGGTAAATTCTATGCTAGACTCGGAAATTATGGTTTTTGGCAATGGTTCATGACAAAGAAAGAGACAGAAGTGCTCTGTATACCTTTTACTACTCTATATTCACTAGTATTGACCTTTGATTATATTCTTGCACCGTGGTTATAGGCAGGAGTGCTAGTCTTTAATGCCTGTGCTACCCGTTCCCTATTTGATGACCTTATCAGTGTTTCGTTTGACTCTCCTTGTATCCCAGAGATTACAGAGCTGTCCTGTAGGATTATGTTTAACATTGAGTGGAAACGGCTCCACATCGGAACTGACGTTGGCAGAGATTGCATATGACAGCGCTAACACAAGATCCGAAGGCAATCATAGGAAACAAATGTGACCTGAAATATTAAATCCCAGACTGTATTTACTGTACACTGAATGTGTGCAGGATTGAGCCTATAATGAAGAGCCGGCGTGTTTTTTGAGGGATTCTGATCTTTGCCTTTTTGCCTGCCATTTCCTTTCAGCAACCAAAGATAAGAGGAAATGTTATTGGACAGCCGAAGAGCGACTGATGTGATTTGGCTTACTGGAAGAATAAGTTTGTCACAACAGAGATTTGAAGGCACAAAAGTGAAATAGCGCTGTGCCTGGCTCAGAGCAGCTTTACAGGCTGAAGCAGAGCGCTGGATTTGTGTCTCCTCGGATAGAGACGCTCTCTGATCGATGCCTTTGTTCAGTCGGTACATTGGATTCATCGTTTTCGTTGGCTGTCATGTTGCATATTCCACATAGTTATGGTCATGATTTTATTACTTCAATTCAACCATTTGGAAATTCTAGAAAGAGGATGTGTTTTATGACTGAAAAAGATCTGTTCCAGCCTCTTACAAAGATAGTATGGCTGCATTGCAATTAATGATATGTTGCACATTTCCTTTGCTAAACAGCGTGTTGGACATAAAATTAAAAAAGAAAACCTATCTTTCCTTTTCTGTGTAACATAAATGGGAACAAAATGAAATGTTCAGACTTTAAATGGACAAACTACATTTTATTTTATTCACAAAACGGCAATATCAAATTCATAGGAGGGGAATGTTACTTGCCACGGCTCTCTAGGGTGAAGTTTCAGCACGAACAATGGGGTAAAGGTGACATAAAACAACAAAACGGCAAGTATGAAAGAACTGATACATTTATTTACTGGAAAAGTAAATATGCCTGATAACAAAGCATGAAAATGAGGGAAAACTAAATAAAAACAAAAGCTGGGCAACACACCTGTGCGCAACAATAGGCTACAGCTAAAGAGGAAGGTAGAGGAGAAAGGAGGAGGGAGCACAACACAAGATAAAACCACACAAGAGCCATAACAAGGAGACGTCTTCAATTTATGGTGGCTTAAAAATATGATGATTTGTATGTTTTCAATTCAAAAGCTGAACTGAGAAATGATTTTCCTTTATAGCAAGTTTTGATGCCTGGCGGTCCTGAGACAGTACTAAAGAAAGATACTTGGTTGTTTCAGCTCAAATAAATGATTAAAAAAAACAAAAATAATTGTGGAATAAATGACCATTATTGTCCTGTTTTATGGTTCTAGGTGACCAATAATTTAGTATAAGTATAGAAAAAAGTATTGTTCAGGCACCAGTATTGTAAACCAAGTATTGTTAGCCCTATACACTCAGGACTAAACCATGTCTAAACTAGGACTAACCCTAAAAATCCTGGACTAAACCAGGTCTAAACTAGGACTAACCCTAAAAATCCAGGACTAAACCAGGTCTAAACTAGGACTAACCCTAAAAATCCAGGACTAAACCAGGTCTAAACTAGGACTAACCCTGTAAACCCAAGCCTAAACCAGGTCTAAACGAAAAAACATTGAACGTTACCCAGCCTTAATAACAACTGAAGTCATGTCTTCCAGATGATCCTTCACAGTGCTCCAGCTCCTCATCAAACATTGGTGGTGTAATTTTGAGGATTTATATACAAATATAATGTAGTGGTATATGAATCTGATGTAGTTATTCAATCAGAATGGATCACGTATTGCGGGTGCACGTGGGCTGGATAATGACGATGTCGAACCTTGGCCGGGTTTAAGTGGTATTACAGACTTAAGCCGAGCTGTCCCTGAACGTCCTGTGAGACTATCTTACAATCTGTCAACACTACCTTTCCCTGCTCTGTCTCTCTCTCCCCCCTCCGCTCTATCTCTTTAATACATCTTATCTGCAGCCATCGTAGTCGCATTAGTCTAACCTGTATTCACTTTTTTATCTGCTGACTTTCTTTGCACCTTGGATCTGAATATGGTTCACCGGGTCAAGC
>OMNZ01030620.1:47595-62752 GCA_900303255.1 Lesueurigobius sanzi
TACTAAAAAAAACTTTGAATTCACACATTTCGTTGGTGTCGCTGTCGTTGAAGCTCTTTGTAAAAGGGCAAAGATAATTTGTCAAATTGTACCCGAATGTGTTTTATCAAGTTGATAATGATAAATATAGTGATGATAAATATAGTTTTGTTTCGCTGTATTAAATTGCTTATAGTCACGCCAGAAAATTGCTGCAGGGGATAACGCTCCCAAATCTACAGGGGGTCTGCATGAAAAAGTGGACAAATTATTACCGAGTTTGGCTAAGAGAGATAATGCACAACACAAACTGTGCCTGTGGCTATGAAGTCAACAGGAAGCTACGAAGAACTGACTAATGGACTCATTTTAGTTTTTAGTAAAATTGCCAACACGTTTGTGGAATTCGTTGTTTATAAAAAGGCAACTCAACTTGACTCTGTGATCACACTCTTTGTGCCGAGATAGAAAATCACGGGCAGGATAATCTTTGCTTAGAGACTCTTGTAAGCTCTTTTTAAGTGTATTATTTCAATAAAGAGCTGCGTCTTTTGCCAAGATTTAAGTGCAATTTAAAGCCAAGAAGTGAAGTGAAGTACTGTTTCTATTTGCAGTCACTATAATTGAGTCATTCTAAACAACAAAACATCCAAGAACGTCGTAGTTAGATCTTTGTAATTGGGCGATTGTCCTTTTTATAGAAAGCATTTATTTCCAAGCTGAACGTTGTATTTAGCAAAATAAATACTCATTAACCTTGTGAGCGCGTGCGGTGCGTTTTTGTAGACTAAACAATGGAGGAGGGTTTGGCCTGTTGGGTATTCAATAGAGGACCTTTGCAGTGAGGAATACAATTGTCTATATGTGGGCAAGAGCAGAGCTGTAATCTATCACGAGGGAACTTCTCCACACACACACACAATGAGCCTCTCTCTCCCCGCTCTCTCTAAAAGGTCAGAAGATGGAAGACATTTTTTTTCTGAAGAATGAGCGCCTCTGGTTCCTGCTATTTCCATCACGACTTATGAATCCATTCTTTATCATCGGTAATAAAATTTGCCCTCGCTTGCCATCGCATTATTATTTTCCCTTCCCGTCCACGGAGTAAGATGACTCCAGGCGAACGGGGCGCTATCCGAGTGACGCTAATGCTGCTGCAATTATTCACCTGCTTCATGGAACAAGCGCGGAGTCTAGTTAGCCTAATTAACCAGGCCTCTTTATCATCAGTGTAGAACGATAACAAATGTATCAGCTCGATAATAAATAATGAATCAGATTTAGTGTTTGAGGAGATGCTTCCATATTGTCGAAAAAAATAAACAAGTACTTCTATTCAAAATCCATAAAAAATATTAATTTCAAGGGGAGACACCAAGTTTCCTGTCATTTTAGTAATTTTAAGACAAAATCTAAATACTGGATAGAGCCAATTTAAAATGTATGGGTTTATTTTGTTAATATTTTAGTTTTAGTTTTGTTAATATTTTAGTTTTAGTTTACAAAGATTTGTTCAGAGGGGAAAGGAAATGTAATGAGCTGGTAATAACGGCTAATTGGTTTAAATACATGGTTGTAATTATTGTTTTTTGTTTTGTCTAGCTCTTACATTGGTTAATGACACGGACGGCTCAAATAAAGTCACTTAATCATCAGTTCTGGCCTTCTCGATATTGACTGGATGCTACATATAGTTTATCGTAGGCCAAGATTCTTCAGTCTTCATCTGTACTCTGTAGTTGAAGTGTCGGACGTTTCGATCTTAGTCCAAAGATCGTCCTCAGCGAATAAAGACTTGAACACGTTCGTGGGTCTCTTGAGAGCAAACCAGAAGGAGGAGTTAACCTCTAAGTCCATCCTCTCTTGGTACTAAAGGTAGGAAAACATCTTAGCCGATTCATACTGAATAGGGCTCATTACCTCTCTTTTGTCTCACTCTGGGCTAAGTTCTAAGGTTGTTGACACTTCCCTGTGGTCCTGCTCCGCCCAGTAGTCCAGGCTCATTAGCATGACATTGAGATGGTTTTCGGTCTTAGATTGTTGTAAACTGGTTTCTGAAGAATCTTGGCCTACGATGGTCAACTCCTGTACGACTGAGAACAGATACATATAGTTTAGTTTTAGAACAAAATTACTGGTGAATAAATCTGTAAAAAAAAAAATTTTTTTTTTGGAGTTCAATTCTCAATAAATCAGACTGGGAATAAAATCCCTCTGAACAAACTTGCATTTTGAGACAACGATCATTGGAGTAACAATTTCCCATATAATTCTATGGAGAAACCCTCAATAATTACACTCCTTAATGTACAGATTAGGTCATTTATTTGTTTCTTGGTGAAAGTGTATATGTTAAGAGCGAACTGGATCAAAACCTTAAAACAGTTGTGCCTGCAGTGCCTCCCCTTAATTAAACAATAAATGCACATTATACTGTATGTTCTGACCAACTTTCAGATTGAGCTGTAGCTTGGTGTTGACCTATTGACTGCCAGGTCTGTCACACATCTTTTATGCACAGCACACATTATGCACAACAGTATTCTCCGAGAGGCTTGTGCAGGATCCCTGAGGCCAAAGTTCATGACCTGAATCAAGTAACAAAAACAAAAACCGACAGTATTTGTAATACCATGCATGCTGCTACATTTACAGAGGCTTTCAATAAAGGCACACTTGGTAAACATGGCCAAAAATAGCTTTCTTATTTATTTTTTTATTGACAAGAAACTTTAAATGATTAATTAATGCCAACATCAGGGCAAAGAAAGTAGGTTATAACAGTGTAGTTGAAGGTGGTACTGGTTTCCTTGCCTTTCCACATAATTTAGAAAGAACAGCATCTCATCAACCAGCAGGCAGCCTACTATGAAGAAGAGGGCAGGAATAAAAAGGTCGTAACATGCACCTAAGGCTTGTCCTGAATACAGAATGAGGGCTGCTCCATATTTGGAGAAAGCTACATGGAAAGAATGATGAAAACACGAGAAACAAAGAAAGTGCATGGAGCAAGAGGCATTTATAGAAGTTAGCCCTGGGGAAATAGCTGAGTTTAGTGCACTGTCTTGGGAAATTACAAGATTATTATGTCCATTGGGTTAAAGAACAAGAAGATAAAGGCAAAAAAAACTTGATTTGTTTCTGCTTAGGATGATCAAATATCATTCAGGCCTTTCTAATGTCTTGTAAAATCAAGGCTAACTCGGAAACAGCGACCCTTGTACAAGCAAATGTAAAAAAACAACTTGGGAGATGGGACAAAGGAAATTCAATTTGATTGTAATCTGATGTACACACGCTACTGTTTGTGAGTGAAATTAGATTTTAGATTTGTTTTCTGTCCCCATTGCCCTCTTACAGTATTAGAGCAGGAGATGTATCTGCAAAGATCTATGACCACTATGATTGAAGAGTTGTGGAGGGACCAGTGGCGAGATGGTGATCTATCAAACAGACAACAGTCTTTGCCTCTTTATTTCCAAAACCATTAAAACCAGTGAAGAGCTACCTTTGTTTTTGCCTGATGTAAACAATCATATGTTGTTTACATCATTTACTTTAGTGGACTGCTCATTGGAGCTGAAGGTTGTGACCTGAATTATCACACTTGTACTACGATCAACAACATGCCACACTCAACTAGGTGGAGCTTAATTGCCTGGACCTTTGCTGGGTATGTCTAGATGTGAATTATCAGTTTGTAGTGTTGAAGAAAGCTTGGAATAGAACCAAAACCAGCATAAAAGTGAATTTATTATATTTTACATTTAAAAAACACTCCTTATCTCCTCTCTCTGAATGTATTTAAGTTTTCTGCCTGCAGAGGTGTCTGTGATGGAAGGCAGGTGCGAAAAAACACTATGGTACTCAGAATACATAAAATTTGTTGCTTTTGAGTGAATCTTTCACCATATGGATTGTTGGTTCAGTATGAGCTTCTGTTGTTTGACCTTGCCTGCATGAATAACACATTCCCACTAGCGCCTCTGTTTCATGCCATACACTATTTCATGCATTCAGGATTTAGTGACACTATTGGCCACATTTTGAACAGAGTCACCATATTTACTTGACCTTGACTAACTTTTGAATCAATCAATGAATTTATTTTTGTATCATCCAATATCACAACAGGTGTCATCTCAAAGGTTGTTACAGACACACACAAAAAAACACAGATTTGCAATGTCACACAAATATAATATCAGACAAAACAAGTCTAGGGTATCCCACATCCTTAGACCCTCCTCCTCTGTGGCAAGATAAAACTCTGAAAACACCGTGGGAGAAACACAGAAATCTCGAGGAGACAGAGTGGGGAGGAATCCACTCCTATGGACGGATGGGCGATACTGTAGATGGTTCCTAGGCAGACTAGAGCTGTATAAAAGCAGTCAGAGCTGCAGAGGCCACCGGCGTCCAGTCTCACAGCGACCGCTGTTGTTCAAACCTGCAGTCGTCACTGGATCTCAAACAGGGATCTCCCCCCACACAGGGGTGGAACAGAGAAAGTGGACACAATGTGAATAGCAATGAACAGACTAAAGGTAAATGTAAAACAAAATATTGCAACATTATACAGTTTATACAGTAAGAAGAACAAGAGGATAGGGCTCAATGTACCGTACGTCCCCCAGCATTATAGCTCCTATAGCAGCCTTACTTTTGCTATGGGTTTAGTACTGAGCTAAGCTTAGAAAAAGAACGTTTTGAGCCTAGTCTTAAAAATGGAGACTGTGTCTACTTCTTTAACATGAGATGGAAGTGGATTCCATAAAACCGGAGCTTGGAGCTGAAGCCTCTTTTTCCTATTATGCTTTTAGAAATGCGTGGAATCACCAGTAGTTCTGCGTTTTGAGAGCCAAGTGCTCTGTTTGTCTGATATGGCTTCTTGGAGATAGATTGGAGCCATCCCATTTATGGCCTTATATGTAAGGAGAAGGATTTAAAATTTTATTCTAAACTCATGGAGCCAGTGGAGAGACTTCAGCACTGTATTACTGAGTTACTGTATATGCTCTTTTCTATTAGTCCCTATTAATAATCTAACTGCCACATTTGAAACGAGTTGTAGTCCAACTTTGATGAGACAAACGAATGAATACGTTTTTCTGCATCATTTTTAGGCAAGAGTTTTCTTATTTTTGCAATGCGCAATGTCAAGACGACAATATTAGACAGCTAATGTTTTCTTTAAGAGCAATGTCTGAAGCTTTTAGCTGTTCATTATGTTGAATAATCTAAGTACTGTATACAATTTTACAAAATGATGTCTAACGGCCAAATTCCACATCCTCCGCTGTGCACCGCTCCGCCACGACCCTCTCCGCCTGTGCGCAGCAAATGCGTAGCTATTTTAATCCTGCTGCGCTGTTCCACATCCTCCAGTCCACCGCGCCGGCTCCGCTGCGCTGCGGACCGCCACGAACAAAATACGGAGGACTTCTATTTTTCTGGTCCGTCTCCGCCACGTCGGAGAAGTAAACAGACTTCATACATCTTGCGCATGCGCTACTAGACTTGACGCACCCAGGCGGAGCGGTGTGGGACGGATGTAGTGGGCATTGAGCCTTGCAGGAAGCTCGGAGGCGGCCCGCGGCGGTGCGTGGCGGTGCGCAGCGGAGAATGTGGAATTTGAGCGTAACTAAAGTCTAGTTATGTACTACGTGGGATTAACATGGGCTGTGGCTTCATGTCTTCTTGTCTGCTATTGGCTCAAGATGTTTGTTTTGATAGCATTTTTATGGAAATGTAATTTTAAAAAATAGTTTTACAAATCATTATTCAAACATTCAAACATTCAAACCTGGGATTGTCTCACAACCTTCTGTGTATTGAATCTGTCTGTGTCTGACAAAACTGACCTGACTTGACCCATGGATTATTTCTGTACAAACCATACACACTGTTCTGCACTATCCACATTTTAGTTTCACATTTTCTTCCTCCATAAATACATCTCATTCTCTATTCCTCTTTGAAGTTGTTTTGCATTCTGGCCTCTATGCCTTTGGCTGTAAAGCTCTTGCCATGCGCCGCTCTGTAGTTCCCACCAACACTAAGCCTAATGAGAGCCGGACCACCGCTGTTGCTGTGTCAGGAACTCCAAATAAGGCCATAGTCAAAGGGCCATGGACTAAAAAAGGTGTCGTCACAAGAGCCTGCATTCTGCCAAATAAAGTTTTTTTTCACTCCTTGTATAAATATGGTTGGTAACTAAGTGACTGTGACTAAAACCGTACGACATGGTTTTCTGTACCAACGGAGGGTGGTGCGATCTTGTGCGTGGGAATTGGAAGTAATTCTGAGCAATTACTGGGAATATACTGTAGTATTTTTTTCTCTTTTGGTACACCCTAAAGCATGCTTCGCTTATGATCCAATGGGGACTAGTCGATACTACGTTGAGTGAAGTCTGTTTTCTTGAGTGATGGACAATGTCTATGTGTACACTGGCTTTGTTGTGTTTGTCCTTCTGCTTATCGGATTATTGACTGTCTTCACACTGGGCTGAGGCACTTTTTCACACCGCTCCATTGTATCACAGATTATAACACCCTGAGTACACCAAGGTCATGCCTCTATATTTTACTCAGTTTACTTCATTTTTGCAGTTCAGTTCACGTCGCTTGAGAGCATCCCAACTCTTCGAAGGGATTTTTATTTGTGCCTTATTGAGACATGTGGACAGCATTATTACAGATAAACTCATAGTCATTTGTGTCTGTATCATATTGTTTCGTGCAGGTTGTAGTTGTCGTGACTGTAAACATTATGATATTGTGGTATATCCATCATACTATCTCCAAATCAATCTCTCATTGAAAAAATAAAGTGTCCCTCGTGATGTGCTTTGTGATCAAGACCATGTATGTGAACGACAGCACAAATACATTTCCTTCTCTGAACATATCTAGCTTCCTTTGTTGCGATTTGAAAGTTGTACAAAATAGGTGCATGGCCTTCAAAACCTTCAACCAGAGACTAAGATATGAAAAAGTGGGAATAAAAGACACATTATAGCTGAAGGACCGTAGGGTGCATGACGTCTTACCTCAGCAATTAAATCTTGAATTACAATAAAAACCTATTGATCCATGTTAGTTCATCTTTGTTCCGTATTGATTTTCATTCCTTGATTTGTCCTGCACTAAAACACAATGAAAGCCCATGGTGACTAGCTTGACCGGGACTAAGGTCACGGCAACCACTGAAGGGGCTAAGCTTCTCCAAAGTAGCTATATTTTTAGCGACAGTAAATGGCAAAGTTATGGTCTAGGCCTTGCCCTGACGATTAACGAACTCTGTGTGTAATGTCACTGACTGCCAGATGCACACTTAATGGGTAGTGGGTAGTTAGCTTTGTATTCTGAGATTCTTTCTGTCCTTTTCAGTGAAGAATTTCTTTGTTACTGCTGAAAACACCAAGTTGTGTGAGTTTGTCTGCCGCAGGGGGGTAGCTGAATGAGCTCCTCTGTAAAACTTTCATGTAAACATTAAAAAGCCACATTCTAGTCTGTTTGGAAAGTTTATGCATTGCTAAAGCAGATGCTAAATTATAGATCTAGATGTACTTGAATTGTTCCAATTTGTCATGCTTTATCTACAAAAATGACAAGAAACAGCCAATGCTGCCATAGCAACACGGATTACTTTGTTCTCAAGGTGCTGTTACTCCAGGCTTATACTATAGGCAAACTAGCAAGTAACCATTTAAATGGATTAAAATTACTCAAAACATTTGAACCAACGCCTCATTAGTGTTTTCCCTTTTGGGCTTCCAGTGTGGCACCAGATTGGCACAACATTCATAATACTAATAGTGACTGAACTCCTGTATCGCTGTTTTATCCAAGCTTAGAACTGGTAAAAGGCTCTGTGTCCAGTTGTGCCCATAGCTATGTGGAGGAGTGGTGCTGGCTAACTAATTTCTCACACAATTTTTAACAGACCGTTTGTGTAGGTTCTCAGTCGTACAGGAGTTGTCCATCGTAGGCAAAAATTCTTCAGTCTTCATCTGTACTCTTAGTCCAAAGATCGTCATCAGCTACTGAGGCCTAGAGCACGCTGTGGGTTTATTAAGAGAAGAACCAGCAGGAGGAGTTAACCTCTAAGTCCCTCCTCTCTTGGTGCTAAAAGGTACTTAATGAGGCTCGTTAGTGTCCTATTGTCCAACCTGGGTTGCTTCCTAAGTTGTTGACACATTCCCTATGGCCCTGCTGCTCCTGGGAGCAAGAGAGGAGGGACTTAGAGGTTAACTCCTCCTGCTGGTTCTTCTCTTAATAAGCCCACAGCGTGCTCCAGGCTTCAGTAGCTGATGACGATCTTTGGACTAAGATCGAAACGTCCTACACTTCAACTACAGAGTACAGATGAAGACTGCAGAATTTTTGCCAACGAATTTTCAGCAGAGTAACTGACAGGGAAAACTGTGAAGCCTCAAGGACACAATAATTCTGCCTGGTAGAACTTTCTTTCATTTGAAAAATCCTATTCATCTCACCAACCGATTTTGATGAGTTTTATCCAGAATCATTTCAAAGCACTTGGTCATGGTGTTGTTTGTGTGTGGACACAGACCAGCTGCTGTTGTACAATGATGTGTGAATTCGATCCC
The DNA here is from genome assembly GCA_900303255.1 of Lesueurigobius sanzi. Classification (NCBI taxonomy): domain Eukaryota; kingdom Metazoa; phylum Chordata; class Actinopteri; order Gobiiformes; family Gobiidae; genus Lesueurigobius; species Lesueurigobius sanzi. The sequence goes on from OMNZ01030620.1 coordinate 56,192, forward strand.
AGAGAAAACATGATGCAAGCTGCCACAGCAATGTCTTAATATTGCCTCACGCTGTCTGAATTATTACATATAATACCGTATTAGTGTAAGGCCTCAATGTTCTGCTGCCTCTCGGAGCTTCGTGATTTACTTTACATGTGCTTCTCCATTGACATAATCTAACATCTCGCTGTCCTTTTCCGCATGCTAGATTTTCACGTTAACACTGTCTGTACACTCGTTACAATATAATATTGACCCTTATGTTCATATTGGTCGAAACAATCATGGCATTACATTTTTAGTCAGTCTAAATGTGGTGCTAAAAACAATACTGCAGTAATTGAACGCTTTGAGAGGCTTTTCAGGCTAATTGTCCGCCTTCCATCCCTGACATGTTGTGTGTCTTTGTTTTGCAGTGAGCCTTGAGGTGCTGTATCATGACTCATTGTGCAGCTGGTCAGCGTCTTTAGCTCTTGTTTTTGATCCTGTACCTCTGCTTCGCCTCCAGGAGTCTTCACATGTTTGTTTTGGTGTTATAGACAAATGGTAGCCAACATCATATAGCAACAATGGAAAAGTTTGAAAAACATCATATCTGGTTGTATAGTTTTTTTTTTCATAAGAAGCCCCAGTGTGTGTGACAATTATTAAAAACAATGGGAGAGATTTTCCCTCTTTCCGCCTAACCGGGTCCGTATTAGAGGGCTGCCTTTCGATTGCAGTCATTTGTCTTTGCTATGTGTATATGGCGTTATGAGTAATGGTACTTTCACGCTTTTCAGCTCTTGTGATTACTTTGTGCCCCCATGCCTTTATAACAATGACATATTCTTTCAAATGTGGGCAACTTTGACATTGCCATATAAGAGCCCTATAAGTATAATCATGCTTTCAATTATTTCAAAGCCAGTAGTTTAACAGTATTTGGTTTATAATACCTGAACAATACTTCTTTTAAACTACATTATTCATCATCAATACCCAGTAAACATAAAGATGTTTATACATTCAATTTATTTAAGCAAAACACAGTAGTTTAATCATGTATTTGGAACAACCAAGCACCTTTTTAATGCTGTACCACCAGGCAGCAAAGCTTGGTGTCCAGTCTTACTTCTATTCTATCATTTCTATGTGGTAGTTTTAGTCCAGTTTTAGTCGATGGAAACTCAAAAAGGATTTAGTCGTTAGTAGTTGTTTTAGTCGGTTTTTGTCAAGTTTTTCCAAATCTGCCATATCACTGTAATTTTCATTATATTCTCTTAGAAATTGCATTTTTACTCCCAAATAATAGCTTATCTCTCACAAACATAATCAAACAAAAAAACAACAACAAACAAAAAAGTATCTGCTATCTGATATAATCTCTGTCTCTAGAGGACTGTACATTTTTATATTGTATCAAAAGTGTTTTGTTTAGCTTGTGGCGTTTAAGTGCTGCACACTTCTGAATGTATTATACCTTATAAACCATAACATATGGCTATATAAAAGCTTATTGGCCAAAACAGACAAGCCTGAATAAAACACAGTAGTAGTGATGGTGCTGTCTGCAGAGGGGAGTCATAGGTCATAAGTCGAAGAACATGCAGCCATACGAATAAGTAGGAGAAATGCCTTCCAATGCTAACGAACATGGACAGGTCAAGGCGGCTATTCCGGTTTACTTTTCAGAATTGGTTAGCCTGTTCAATGTATAGCAATTAAACATAGCAAGCCTTCAAAGTGTGTGACTCCGCCCTATTTCTCTTTAGCTCTGAGAACGGAGCCAATGCCACTGTGACAGCGAGTAGATAGATGCAGCGCACTCATATCGAACACTAAACATGCTTATAAAGAGTGTTGTTTGCAATTCAAAGTTGGAGACAAACTGATTCAGGCTCATGTGCCTAGTGCAGCGTTTGGTTTTGGCAGAGGGACACGTGTGCCATGCTCCACCTGTACTTCAGGTTAAACACAGACCAGAACCTTATGACTCACCTACTCCTTTTCTACAAAAGCATGATTCCCACCATTTTGTGCAGTAATATCATGTAATTATATACTCCTGTAGGGATTCTCAGTATCTCTTTATCATACAAAGAAGCACATACATTCCCATTATAAACAAAATTACTTGGTATCGGTGATACTGGCTCCAGTATTTAATTGGTTTTGATCGATACCAAATCGCTGCTTCAAGCGGTGAAGCGACTATTGCAAAATGCAAACATACAAGTGAAAAATATGGACTTAAACAGGGAAACAAACTGTTATTGGCAGTTATTGGTAGGAAATTAAAGATTAATAAAAGTCGCCTCGGGGAAGCAGAGAGAGCAGGGCACTTGTCCGGACTGCTTGAGATCTAGAGATGGGTCCCCGGGCGCCGTGCACATGGCTGCCAACTGCTCCTGATGGATTGCCCCAGCGGCATTGAAGGATGGGTCAAATGCAGAGAACGAATTTCCCTACAGGGATTAATAAAGTATACCTTACCTTGCCTTACCTTACCTATTTACATTTTTATCCAGCCTCATCTCATCAACAAGAACTCTCACACGACTTCGTCATCGTTGACAAAAGCAACACTGTTAAAAAAAACTATCTAAAAATACATGTTTTTCTTTGTCTCATGTGGATGACTGTTGCAGGAAGTGGCCTAATGGATTTCACTCTTATCTCTGTCAGTAAGAATGGAGCCTGTCGCACTGTGGATTAAAAGTATCAGTGCTTTAGATAGAGCGGAAACAGGAATATCTTTGAGTAGTACCATAATCCTTGGTGCTGAAGACAGGTCACTCTTGTATAAGTAAGTATTATAACCACTTGAAAGCTGTCTTCACTGCAGTGAGTGCTGTTAATTTCATCTAGAGTCCTGTTATGTCCATTGTCCTAGATTCCTATTTAAACTGTGGCTGTGATTTTAAGTGCATAATTTTCTGTGGTCCAGGCTCTCAGAAAGATCCATGGATTGCACTTGAACAGATAGATGGTGACAGACAGCGTCATGAGAATGATGTGTAATTACGCCGTCTCTGCAAAGAAAGTTGATAATGCTTAAGATCCAAACTTTTTTGAAACAATGTTTTATTAATTTTTTTTTTGTTTTGTTGCCAAATTACCTTTTACTAGAGGATTGAGTCACTCCATTGGTAAAACTCTGAACATCATGTGTGTATTTGTCACAGAAGGACGCTGTCTCTCTGTCCACCGTATTAGCACGTATCACTGAGCCAGGTGCAAAAGTTTACTCACATCTACTCAACGACAACAAGGAGCTCTCCAGCTGATAGGCCAAAAAGAAACAAAACAGGGTATAGCCAAACCTTTTGAATAAATTGCCAGTGCATTATCAAACGCTCAAGGAATGCTTCATCTGCAATGTTCATTTTTTACACAATATTTTTTAATAATGAAAATTTGCCTAGTATGCTTCTGAAGATGAAAGAATACATTCACACAAGTTTTGTGTACTGACCTGGAATTAAACAGAACAGAAGTTGACCAACGCATTATCTTTGTCATCTTAAGAGTCTCTAGACCTAAAATCCACAGTTTCTTTCAAGAAAAAACAAAACTGAACAAAATGTTACCAACCTTTACTAACATTCAATTTTTTTTGTTTCCAGCTACAGGGAACAATAGAGAGCAGGAAGTACAAAACCTGTGGTGATTTTAAACTGATTTTAAACTGATTTAACTATTGTGGTTTGGAAGACCTCTTTGACTCCAATTTCCTTTTCACATTCAGTGGAAAGGTTTAGCAGTGTAGCATGACTCAAAGCCAACACAGAAGCCAGTGCTCAAGTTTGTATTAAATCGCATTCAGTAGGCAAAGCTACTGTATATTATGTATAGCTTATAATATGCTTAGAGATGCACCGATCAAGCTTTGTTACATAGACAACTTAAACATACAGTACAGTAATCTGATCATTAATACATTATCAGTGATTCTGTGATAGTATTTCTCAAACTAAAATGAAAACACTAGCGGCCAATATTAGCTTTAAATGCGAGTCTTAGCTTCTGTCTCAGTCTTGACTAGTTGAAGCTAGAATTATTGAATAATTGAATTGAATAATCTTTATTGTCATTGCAACAAGTACAATGAAAATTTAGTTTCAGTTAGCAGCATACTGCTGCTACTGCAGTATTTTGCGCGACGATGACTAGTACTATTGTGGAGGTGAAAGTATCGTTTCAGTATTGAATATTTGGAATCGATACCTGATATTGGATCGGTGCATCCCTAAATATGCTTCCAAAACTTCCAAGACCAAACCAAATACTCTTTATTTTTCAAGCAATCAACAGAGACGTGTTTGGCACAGTCCCCTTGCCCCGTTTTATTATTCATTACACAATATGCTCTTCCAGACTTGTCCAAACACTGTTGCCGTCAATTCAATTCAATTCTATTTATACTTATACCCTCCCCTCCATTAGACATCCTTCCAGTCACTCTCTGGGGCTTCTGGGAATGCCATCACTCTGCTACAAAAAGCACACAAATTCTTGTGCACACAGATTGCCAGCATTGGCAGTAAGGTTGCTCAAGGCTGTTGCTGAAACGACTGGCTCCCAACCCAGAGTTACACCGACCGCCTGAGCAGCTCCAGTCAATAGTCCATCACCCCTGGTGTTGTCCAGCACGGTGGTTCTGATATGGCCTTGGGCTGTGTGCGCTTGCTCCATGCAATCGGGATGCTGAAGGCGTGTTGTAAACAAGGAGGGCACTAGACATATGCAGTGATGGAGGCTCTGAAATATTTATTAGTACAATAGTTTCCTAATGGAGCCATGTTCAACTTGTTTTGGATCCTCAAAGATGTATTAAGCTGGTTTATCTTAGCACTGGAGGATGTTTAAATATTGAAGCACCTAAGGTCTAAATCTATACAGACAAGGCAGGTTAAGTATCTTACCCGAGGTATACAAAGGCAGAATGCTCATGCAGGAGCTTGTTGCTGTCATCACGAGTGTGTGATAGGGATACAGAAACACAAACTTATTTAGTGGTTGCTTGAATTGTGCAGAATTTTGCAGGGCAAAAACAAAGAGAAGTCTCCACTACATACAGCCACACGCAGCTGCAGAATTGTATAGCTGATTATGCTCAGTAAATATTTGCAGAACGCCCTCCATTTGCAAACACACAAATCCAGCCTTTGTTGATTCAAGCTTTAACCTAGCATCTTCTCTAAGCACCCTATCCACAGAAAGTTCAAATATTTTCCTCGGGTAAGTCTTTCAGAATGGACAGTTTTCCTGCCTCCTAGGGTGACTTTATGTGTGCAGTCTTTTAAAATGCATTAGATGTTAAGAGTGAAAACATTCTGCGTGTAATGGGCAGTGACGAGGAGCCTGCAGGCGGGTTATTTGGTCAAAAGTAAATTTGATCTGGAGGATAACATGTAGGGCTACCCTGATAAGAAACACCGGCCACATGGGCTTGTTTTCTCTTGGCTTTTTCTCTAATATGAACAGATCTGATGGCTGTGCAGGGTTTAGCTTTATTTATTTAAGTAGGAAAAGGAGATGGAAGACTGAAATAAAGCAATTACGCAGAAATGGGGAAGCAGAAAGCAGGTCATCCCACTGGAAACCTATACTCAAGCTCTACCTTGAAACCCCTCTATTGCTACCATCAAAAGTGTGCTTCTTGGATGGTTTTGAACATTATTTGGAGTGGAACATGAGGCATAATAGCAGATGGTCTCTCTGTGTAAGGCTAGACATGACCTGAAATGAACTGCTCCTGAAAGATGTCTGAGGTCAAATATTAGAAAGTGTTAATTATAAGTGTAGTTTTAACAAGTCTCTTAAGAAAACAAGGGCTACTGGGGTTATGTGTGCTACATGAACAAAATGTTGATTAAAAATGCTTATATTATGGACTTAGAGGAGGTCTGTAACTGTGTTTGCACTTTTATGACCTTAGCTGTTTGTGCTTCATCCCAACTTTCACTAATGGGACCAATAAACCACTGAAAGATCTAGGTCTATAATGTGCTTAAATGCCCAAACCTTAATTTCTGGTAATGCACTGGTTTCCAAGCGTACCAGAGAAAGTATGCTTTATATTTATATTCTCTGATTTAGAGGATATAAGTATGTATCACTGGCCTCGGTATGCCAACCCCATAGCTTTCATATGGTGTTGTTTGTCCAACATCACACATGGTCTGGTTAGACTTAGGGCGTTTTCACACTGCCACTAGTTAGGTCGACCCAAAGGGACTTTCGAGCCGAGAGCGGCGCTATAAGGTCTGTGTGAATCCAGCCGCACCACTTTAGACCGCTCTAAAGAACCGCGCTCAGAGCGGCTGAAATGGCTGGTCTCGGACCGGTCTCGGCCGCACTGTGCACCGGCCCAGGTGTGGTGTGAATGTGGTCAACCTCGGGCCGACCTATTTCATTCTGCGTTTTGAGTGAAGACAGTGGTGTAGTCTTCAAGTGGGAGGCTATACTGTGATTTTTAGCTCCATTAACCTGTGTCTCTGCTCTGCCGATGCGCACCTTGTGCCAAGCGAGAGGGAAAGGCCTTTTTCTCCAAAAATCATGTCATCATAGGTGTACATGGCTAATCTTGGTGTT
>OMNZ01030623.1:3181-34627 GCA_900303255.1 Lesueurigobius sanzi
GCTGTGAAGGCTTTTATTTTTAAAAAGCCACTCTCGCCACTCTTCGTTTACGTAGTCCCGCCTCTATTCTCCAGCCAGCCAACGGCACAACAACGCTGTAAATGGAGCATCGCTTTCTCCCGCCTCCTGTGCTGTGATTGGATGATTGGATTGAATTTGGAGTAATTGTTCCCAAAATTCACAATTATGTCAACTGAATCCAACAGACTTCAGACTTCCCAAGATGCTCGTGAAGCTAACGCAACACAATAAACTGTATCAAAATAAACTGTTTTTGTTTAGCCCAACAGGAGTTGCCTCACAGGGCTGCACTATCATCAAACATACTTCAAGTGAATATGAATATTAATGGTATTGTTTATTTATTTATTTAATTGTTGAATGTCTGGTAGTCCATACAAGAAGCAGGCAGCTTTTTTGAGAAATCTCTAAGTGCTACATTTGATGAGACTTCCTGCACACGCCAGTTACTCAGAATTGTTAATGGAGTTCTGAACTCGAGTCATATAACTTCTATATTCTTTGCAACCAATATTATGAACCTGTTTATACAACACTCTACTGCTTTACCAATTACTGTTTGTACTCAAATCCCACAGTGTCCAGTTGTTTAAACTGGTCATGTGTTGGTAAAGGGTTGGCCTTTTAACTGCTTTGTCAAATTAGAGATTAAGATTGACAATTCCTAAATTTGAAAATGTGAAATCTTTACTCAGTAAATTGCAAAAATAATTCAATACAGCATTTAAGACAGCCCTAGACAATAAAATATGAATTTATAAATATGTTAATGACTTGCACGCAAAGCAAAATTAATTAAATCAGGATAGATGAGTATGTGATTATTGATAAGACTTGTGTCTTTTAATATTGGCCAACAATGACAATAAATCCAGATTGAAATGACTGTATTGAAAAGCAGTTACCAATGCCCAGACACTGACTCTGTGCTAATTTACAGAGAAACAGAAGCCAGTCACAAATGTTGAAAAAGCATCAAGGACATCCAAAAGTGTAAGCCAACACAGACTGGCTGATGGGAGATATTATCAACACTATTGGCACCGCAGACACGAGGTGCAGCGAGAGCAGCGCGTTGGAAATAGCATCATCTGTCAATTAGAAGGAAAAAAAAAACGTATGTAGTGGTTTGTTGGCAGCAGTCCTGACGTATCGCTGGCTGAGTAAACGTCACTCAGAGATGGATGCTCATTTAAATAGAGGGAGCAGGGAAGAGTGGGCGCAGGTGGCGATGGAGACTGTGTTAACAGCATTAGGCTTTTGAGGCCAGCCTCCCTAAAGGTACGGCACACCTCAGACACGGTCAGGTGAGGAAATAGATAATGGCCGCTGTGAAAAGTGCTAACAAGATTGAGCTAAAGGGGTTTCCGGTACATCTTAATTCATGTGAGATAAAGACAGATCATGTTATTTCTGCAGCTGCAACAGTAGAAGGCATTCATTTGTACAATCATTGGAAAAGATTTTACTGTAGATGCCCTCCCTGATGCAGTTCTAGTAATTTATTAGAAATTTGTTCAAAGAGTAATCTGAACTGGGCGACATACTGATCTTACAGTATGTAAAAATGGTATGAATGAAAACCAATTATTAAATGTCTATTCAGGGCAGTCTGGCCTTTAATGTAGCCTGATCTCAATGTCCATACACTTAGCAATTAAGACTCAAACATTTGTTAATAACATAGATCATGTATACATGTCATATTTTCTGCTAAAAAGTGTAATGTGTATAAATTTGTACCTAATCATAACCTATCACCAACTGTCCCACATTGTCCATACACAGACCACATGGCTCTGTGTAATGTGTCCAGACCTTTCACACCGTAAACACACTGCTGTCATCACGTTGCACCTCCACATCGTGCAGTGACCCTCGTCTCATCGCCATAGTCTTGTGGAAATGTTTGTTATTTTAGACAGTCACACAGTGCTTCCATCAACTTAAATTGTTTAATGAATGCCCTAGACTGGGGCTAACCTCTGGTTTGTCCAACTTTCCTGACATAGACGTTGTTGATTTCACTGTTGTAGGGGAAAGACTCTAGGTCTGCAGATAAGACTGTTGCCATGGTCCTGAAGGAGATACCCAGTAAGGCGTCATCAGAAGGAAAGCCCCTCCTCACAGTGACTACCAAGGTGGGCACAGCATTTCAGCACCCTCTCCCCTGCCATCAGTGGCCTCTCTTCTTTCTCCTCAGTTAGCACCTATGCTTTAGGATGCTACAACTGCTCTGAACTGTCTACTAACTTTAGCCTCCGTATCTCTGTCTTTAAAGCTGCTCTATGGGGTTAATGCTATCACCACAATCATCTTATAATCAATACAAGTCTAAAGCACATAATGTCCTCTCATTTTTTAAATTGGAGAATGCAATTAGTGCAGAAACACAGCTCCTGTTATACTTTCAAATTAACCTCTGGATTCACTCGCTCAGTTAACATTGATTGTGCATATAGTAGCGACGCTTAGGGAGGAGTGGGATTAACCGCAGGGTCAACACAAATTTATTCATTTAATCGGGTCAGAAAACCTGCTCCTGTAAATTTTACACCTCATAAGCAGCTAATCCTTGGCGTAAACATAGTGTGAATGTTGTTTCCAAAATGCCATGCTCCACAGCATGGCATTGGGCTCAGACAGCTGTCTATGTATACACTGTGGTGTAGTGGCTACTGTAGCCTGTGCTGAGCTTTTACTTCTCTGTGGCTCTCCGAGTGTAAGCTGATGAAGTCAGAGCCAGATGCCAGCACGAGTTTTGTGCTCTGTCCTGATTGCTTTTGTACAGAAGAGTGTGCACTGCTGTGTGTGTGCTCTCCTTTATGTGTCTGTGTTTTAAAGCATGCTCTAGGTCCTTTATTAGTACAGCATTTTCTGTCTTGGCCTGATAAGCTGCTAATGTCCCAGGCTATGTGGAGCAGACATAACTCTGAGTCAGCACGGTACAGTCATCACACAAGAGAGAAAGTTACAGCATGACTTGGCACTTTGACTTTTACTGTTAAAAACTGTTTTCAAAGTTAAGATAATATATACAGTAGACTGAGCAAAACAGCTGCACACACATTGATCATGAGGGTTAGGTTAGGGTTATGGGTTAGGTTTGCAGCCCTTATAATCATGTCAATGCATTGGTGCAAACATGTGCACACATTTAAAATAATGGTATACTGTATATGCTGATGTCACTCAAAGATGTAATGCTTTGTTGAATTAGCATCAAATAGAAGAACTATTGAGGGCTACAGTAAAGACGGAGTCAAGTTCACAGTGATTAGCTTTCCAGGCTGAAACCTGCCAAGGACCAAAGTTAGAGTCCAGTTATCCACACCCCCCTAACAGAAGTTTGTTTGCCATGTCTAAAATGCAATGTTATTAAAATCACATTTCATAAATATTACATAATAGACTTGATCCTTGCAATAATTTCACTAGTTAACTTTTTAAATGACTCATTTGAGTACAAACTTCCCCTGAAGGGAATTTGAAACAGTGAACTTGAAACTTATGAAACCAGGAAATAGTACATGTAGAGAGCAGAGCCCCTCTGTTGTCTACAAGAGCAAGACATAAGCAGATGCTCCAGGTCAACATTGTTTTCAGAGAGAAGTAAATATTTCATGCCTACTCAGAGAGAATGCATTAGACACTATGTAGGCTGTTATGTAAAGGTTTTGTCCTTTCTCAAACCACTGGAGAATGGTTGGTATAACTGAGAAAAATTAAACCTGAAGTTTATTATTGCAAAATGACCATTTACTATGTTACTTCCACATGGTCAGACAGTGCCTTGGCTATAGTGGCTGCTGTGATCCCAGCTTGATGTCAATGACAGAGGTGACAGGCTGCGGCTCCTTACGCCACATGTCAAGTCGGCTCAGCTCCATTTGTCCACTTATATACTCCCTGTGGATCTGAGCATCAGGGGCTTAAAGATGACTAAGGTTTACGTCTAGAGTGGTGACATCCTGTAAGGACAAAGACACACTATTAATAACAAGAGCAAACACATATGCCGATTCAACAGGAAGTAAGGGGAAACTGGAGAAGGGGGATTTCTTTACAAATGATGAAAAGCAGTGTCCTTCGATGACACAATGAACAATGCCTTTCAATTGGAATAATGTTGGTTTCCTCTTAGTCCCTGTGGCTTTTCCCTTTTGAGATACAATCATCCGCTTCCTATTGTGCACTAATTTGCATTTTGATTTGTTATCTTTGTCCTGTAGTCTGGCTTTGATAGGCAGTGCTAGGAACATTACTTTAAAAACGTAATTAGTTATAGTTATTTGTTACCTCTCCCCAGTAACTGCACTGGCAATTCTGTTACAGTATGATAAAAGTAGGTAGTTACTGGACAAATTAATTACTGAATAAAATAAAAAATATCTGAAAAAAAAAAAACACTCATTGATGCTTGTAAGAGCATGCGCCTACTTTTGCCTCATAATCACCAAAGCTCCCAGAACCAGCGTTTACTTTCCAACACAATCAACGTTTATTATGACCAACCTGAGCTCAGACACCAACACATAACTGTCCACAGCAAACATGGAAAGCAAAAGTTACAACACACTGCAGTAAAACAGCTGACCTGATGTCATTCAGCAAACAATGCTTTTACCAAACACACATTAATGCATCTCTAAACTCCACAAACACACGGCAGCTCCCGCACTTCACTGCTGTCGACGTCTGATTTATATCCCAACCAAATGAGTCCTCAAATAATGAAATTTATTCTAAAATCTAAAATTTTTATTATAAAATCTACTAGTGTTAGCATTTGCTCCAGATTTGGAGCAGACGGAAAACACAACCGCGTTTGTCACTATAGCTCTGTCGGCTCTTTCTTACTTCCTACAACATTGAACTAATTCAGCTGCTCTTTGGAAAGAGACGAGAGCTGGATTTGAGGAACTTCCTACATCCAGAAACGGAGATGTCATGGAGGAAATCAATCGTAGTCACAAACGCCATTATAACATAGCATATAAACACTGTTCAATGCACAGTAGGTTTATTAATACCGCTGAAATCATCAAAATGTCACATCAGTTGTGTAGGGTCTGAATACTTTGACAATTTTGGTTATTGATTATTGTAAAGAAAATAAATGAATTTTCTGTATGCACCCTGTACTTTTTATGGTTAATGATTCAGTTCAGTGACAGTGTTCCAGCCATAATGGGCATAAAAATAGGATAAAAACATGTTCATATGAGCATCTCACATCTTTATTAAAACTAGAGAGACCTAAAGACATGCAGTTGTTGTCATTGTGCTTCCAATTGTTCTGCCTCAGGGACAAGCTTCTGCGTGACTCACAAAACTTACTGCTATGGAGACCTGTGGGAGTAGGTCTATCACGGTCACTGTTGCCCACAAGAACAAGGACATCTGTAAATATAAAACAGATGCTCGCTGCTGCACCAAGCGTTGCTCAAAGTCAAAACATTTTCTAGTGGAAGGTCCTATATTATGCTTTATTCAAGCTTTTGCAACAACTTTACATATCTTAGCCTTGGTACTTTTTGTCGTGTAACTTAAATCGTCTCTGTGTCTAGAAAATACCCCTAGTTATATGTTGTTATGCAAAGCACCAGCGGGGGGTGCCTTTTGTGCTCAGTGACCAGTGCAGCAATGCAAAAATCTAAATATGGAAATTAGCTACTGGAAAAAGAGTATGACCACAAATAGGATCTGAAGAAGTTTGGATAAAGTGCCTCTCTAGAGGAGTTACAGGGGTGTCAAACATACAGCACACGGGAGATGATTTCATCCGGCCCGCAAAAGTCTCTAGCCCATTCCTGTCAAGAGTTATGAATGTTTAAAGCAATACCCAAAATGCTCACTCCAGCCACTAGGGAGCAGCCAACATTAAAAAAGAAGGACACATCTGTCCAGCAGAGGGCACTAACACTGTACCATTGTGTTATGTCACTGGTAAAAGTTTTGCTTTTAGTGTTTTATTGGCGCCTGTCTCCACTCAGCAGTTCAGTGAGGGGGCGGAGCTTACACAGGCTACAGAGGAGCCAGGGGGGCTGCACAGAGAAAGGCAATCAACCAATATCACAACAAGAGCCAGCAAAACAGTGAAACGTCCAAAAAGAATGTTTAAATAAATAAAGATAAACAAATAATACATTAATAATAGTAATACCAACGTTAAAATTGTGAATGTTGCTATAAAAAAAAGGTGTCGTTTTTTTTTTTTTACTCATTTATTACTGTGTTATAATTTTTATCATTGTGTAATAAGACTGGTTAAAATAGAATGTGGTCATCGAAAATACACCAGATTGCACTAAATTACATCTGTGTAATTCAAAGTTTTCCTGGGGGAGAACGGCCAGACCCCTCTTATTTCCCCCTATTATTTCAAAACTCCTGGCCCTGGTTGCACAGGCTTATTATACAAGTGTAAGCCATTTATTAGGCTACAGTCCTGTAGGGTTTTGACCAATTTAAAATGTGCTGAATTATTACAGTGCTCAATATTATTAATTATTTATTTAAAACACGTTTAGTCAATAGTATTTTCCTGTTTACAATATGTGACTGTGACCTGCCGTTCTAGGCGAATTTCGGCCCAGGACCCAAAATTAGTTTTAAACACCTCTGATCTAGACTGTACAATTTCTCCATGACAGTATATTGGAGTGTGGGCTGGCATTTTGAGTGAGAAGGGAGAAGGGCTAAATATGTAGGATTACAAACAAAACACCACTCCAGGTTCTATATGAGGATGTAATGTTATACCATGGTTAAAAAGTCGATTAATGTTATAACCAGAGGTTACTCTTATTTTAAGTACTGCTTACTCCTCCGCCTATGTTCACTCCAACTCCCATCCTCTATGCTCTATTTTCAGAGGTACACAGTTCCCAAAACATAGAGATCTCCAAGAGTCAGGCCCAAGTGGCGCAATTAGCTTCAGTTTTTCCATGACTTAATTTTAAGATCGTAAACAAGTAGCCACATCATTTTTAAGATGAGCAAAAACCAGAGCAGACAAAAATGTAGAAAATAAATGCTTGGGCAGACAGCACTACCTTTTTGTGTCAAGAGGCCATGTCTAATAATGGGCTGCTAATAGTGAACCAGTAATTGGTGTTAGCAATCTAGCAAAGTGGCTGGTGCATGTCCCCAGATGGATGTGGGAAGCTCTCTCATCCTCATTTACTGGATGAGTGGTAAATGCGCATCTTTGACTCTCAAACCCATTATTTAAAATTGGCCCTTGTAGCAATTGTAGGGTAAGCTTTTTTTCTTCTCCATTTACATTAAGTGCAACTACAGTGTCCCTAGAGATTTAATATCCTGATACAGCAACATACTGTACATCTGTTTATGTTTGTTACCACACAGAGCAACAGCATCAATAAACCTATTATTTTTCATTTAAGCGCACCAGAAAAAAGGCAAATAGGGCAAGGCATTGTTTAATTACTTTGTTGACATTGTAACCTGGACTGTGTAATTTGTAAATCAGGTTTTAAGGCTATGGCACATGGGATTAAGGGTATAATCCAGTGTTTTGAGCCACAAGAGCCAGACATTGTTTGACTTGGTGCCACAGCAAGTAATCTGAGGATTATCAAAGAAAATGCTTCGGAAAAGGCACTAGTCTTAGTGTTGCAATGGGATATTTTTCGGGGGTTTCTAGCACCAGATGCAACAATATTGTACAGATTTGTGGAGTATCCAGAAGAAACCTATGTAGACATGGGGAGAACATGCAAAGACCCCTCCCGGTCCAGGAATTGAAACTTGGGACCGTCTTGTCGTTAAGCCAGAGTACAAACCAACTAAAAAGCCAATTAAGCCAAAAAAGCACAGATGCGTATAATTTCAGTAACAAAAACTGCAAACACAGGATTCACAGCATGAAGCTCCTGGCTGATGCTGTCACTGTGACCCGCTGTAACTCATTAAAACAGAAGCCCATAAGATAGAAAAATGAGCAGATACAGAGACACATTTTAAAAGTAAATGATCTAGCCTCCCTCCCCTCCTAATTGGACCTGAAAGCTCCTCCTTGTTCCCTGTGCTCAGCAAAGCTTGTCTCATTGGTCCACATGTAATCCAATGAGAGAATCTGATTTGTTGCTGAGATCAAAAAAGAGAGGGTCTTGAAAAAAAAGTAAATATGACATGCATTTTATTAAATTTGCCACATAAGACATAATGCATGTGTGACGAAGCACAAAAGTAGACAGGCATTAGAGTCTGTTCATTCTTTGTTCCATCAAAGCAGGTTTAATGAACAAGTTAATAACTATGCAGCTCATGTGTAGAGATTTTGACAGATATGACCTTTAGCCAGTCTGTCAATGAGGGCCATCACCAATGTGAAAGCTTGACATCTTAATTTGCATTCTCAAAAGAGAGAAGTAAAAAACTATATTTTGGCAATAACTTTTCAAGCATTATTCAACCAAACAAAATTACAAAAGCTTTGCGACTCTATTCTTAGTCGGTAAAAATATACAGCAGGTGACAAAAAATGACTTCCTTCGCAGAGTTTATATTAGGTAATTTGTGATACAGAAAGTAATTTTACATAAGCCAGAAGCCAAAGCCAATTTATAGCTTCCAATAATGCCATTTACTAAGTGCATGACAGGGTAATAATATATCAGCCAATAAATCTGAGCTTCCCAGAACACAACACCACGACCGGCCACAGCAGCCTTTGGGGAAAAGAGAATGTACAGAGCAAGAACTGAAATCTGGCGGTTTCACTCCAAGTATTGAACCAGAGCTGTCTTATTTATTATTACCACAAACTTGAAAAATAATTACTTGCGTTGAGTCAGCATTTTTGTAGAAGGGCTCCTTTTTGCCGCTTTTCTTTCCCAATGAAAAAAACAAACAAACTTGCACCACCCATCATTACAAATCAAGAACAAAATTAATCTTAAACGGAAACAGCTTGAGAAATCATGTGCCAGGGCTCCATTTTTCACAGGTGTCTTGGCTGTTTTCACTGGATTGCTGAATTGGGGCATTTAGTCATTTAAGGGTGACTCAAGACTTGAAGCTGTTAGTATAGTAATAGTAGTAGTAATATACAGTATTATAATATATAATAATAGGGGTGGGAACCTCAGGACACCTCACGATTCCATACGATTTGCGATACATAATAACATAGGCGAAATATCACTATTTTTAAACAAACATGAGTCTTTTTCAACATTTTTACTTTATAAACAACTACACGCTCCATATTTGTACATGATTTATGTTTTTTTTTCATCTGCATTAGTCATTATTTTCTTAAATACTCACTGATCATCTTCGTCTACATTTAAATACACAACCTACCTGTGAGAGAAGCTGGACACAAAGTACTCAGGGAGTCAGTACCACAAAAGTCGTTTTTTGGGGGAAGGCGCTCTTTGGCGTTTGGGGAACAGAAACTTAAGAGAAAAACCAAGAACCAAGAACCTTATACATCCAGGTGAAGCGTTACGTGATATGTTCAATAGCATAAATTGGTAGAAAAACTTTTCCTATATTCGCCGATACCATAATATCACTGCAACCTAATGTAAAACGAAATGAGGCTGCACCCGAGTTGGCCACGAGATTCGAGGTTTGGCCTGTGATAAATACGCCCCTGATGTGTCAGAATATACAGCGAGATGTCCAAAACTGCTAATTAAACCTTTACCTGCATTAACATTCTGCTAGCGTACAGGCCCGGAGAGCAACACCAGCAAATGTCAGGCTAAATTTCCGCCAGCGCTAGATACACAGTGCACAGACAACAGCAGGGGCTAACTCAATACATTTGCTCTTTCCACTGATAAAGCATGTAAGGGCTAAATAGACACCAGCTGCACCTGTAATATCAAAGCTTCAGGCCATCGGTAATGAATTGGATATAACCTTTCCTGAAGCTGCGCGGACACAACCTCAAATGAATGCATCACAGGCGCGGCGATTAGCATATCTATGGATCAGGAAGTAAGATAAGTGTAAAAGTGTTTTATTCATAATCCTCTAGTTGTTTTTGGTTCAGTGGAGGCAGAGCTCCTCTCGGCAACTATGAATTGAGGTAATGAGGTACAATTAAGAGCATGCAAGGATGGAAGAAGTGCCCAATTTTCTTAAAGGTGAATTGTGCGCCCCTCCTTGGTATTAGTGCGTAATTGACCTTTTAGTGACCCAGTGGCTATATGGATGGTTAGATGGCACCTTTGCTTTCCGTCATAGCAGCTCCAGAATAAATAGTTTTTAGGGTTTCTGGTTGGTTTTCACTAGCCTGGCTTCCTCCATGTGGGATTGGTCCACAGCTGGGGCAGCAGTTCCAATCGAGACTCGTGGCAGGACTGGCAAGCGCAGAGGAAACTTTTCAGAGAAACACAGATGATGTAAATGCACAGAGATCAGGCAGCAAAAAAGAAAGAAAATCTTTCAGCTCAGCCGGTTTTAGGCTTTTAAGAACAATTCCAGCTCACTCAAAACAGACGATAAGGCAGTGGTAAAACTTTGCTCCGTTGTGGCCGCCATCTTGATTGTTGTGGTTTGTTTCCTATAGAGACCGGCTCATTATGGGTAATTCTGGAGCTGAAATTTACATACTACAAACTCCCACCTTCCTATGAAAATAAATTCATTTAAACCGCCATTTAAAATGCTCTAAATCCAATAAATAATGCCGTGGAGTAGAAAGTAAAGATACAAGCTCTAAAATGTACTTAAGTAAATGCAATGAGTATTCATAATAAACTTGAAATTTTGACTTTTTTTTACTTCAACCACTGGCAGCATGGTTAGTTTTATCATAGAGCTAATCCAATTCACGCATTTATTTACAAGGGCCAATTTAGATCACCAAATCATCACATACTGTATGTGCATGTCTCTGAGAACTGTGTAGAGAAAACCTGCAATGGAAGATATGCTGATTGAGTGTCTGACAGCCGGCCGACCAGCTCAGGGTTGATAACTGTTGTAACTTTGGTTTTGTTGCATGTAATAACAAACTAAACACCCACTGAGTGTCATCAGGTGATCTGACAAGCCTGTCACAGGGACATACTCAGAATCCATCTTCATCTTTTTTTTGCCCTTGCAGCTGGTGAGTGAGCAACAAGAGAGTCGTCCACTCCTGAGCCCCTCTATTGATGATTTCCTGTGTGAGGCAAAGTGTGATGGAGTTTCCCGCCCGGTGACCTCCAACACTGCTGGTAATGAACCACTTAACACCGTTTTGTGTGTCCAACTTTACAGAAAGGTCCATCTCTAGGTAGTCTTTAAGAGGAATTCTACCGATAAATAAGTATTTGCATGGGACTTGCCATCTTGACTCTTCCACATGAGTTGGACCATCTTTCAGAGGGTGATTTTGTGAAACAGATTGCTTCTGATGGCATTCATCATCTTCAAACTGGCCACAGACTGTGCCGATCCAGGCGGGAAAGTGTCGACCAATGATGCGAAATGTCTCAACCTTCTGTCTCCACAAAAGTTATTGGGTTCTCCAAGTGGTAATTGCAAAATATAGAAATAAATAACATCTTGTCCATGCATAGCAAAAGAAGGATATTTTAAAGAGTAAATAGTTTCATGAATGAATGATTCTGCTCACATAATCACATGGTTACTATGCGAAAAGCAAGTAAGAAATCTGCTGACCAGGACTTGGTCAGAAAATCAATGTTGTGATGGGAAACACCAAAACTGATAAGGCGTAAAACAATGTTGTTGGCTTTAGCATAGATTACCCACATGCATTCATTATTACAACAAGCAGATTCACGCCTTTTGAGTTTTTGGGGGGATGGGGTGAGCGCTTCAAAAAACTGATTATATAAACATAGCAACAAGGCTTTTCCACGCAACACAGTGACGTAGGTTTAACCTAATTAGCCACTATACCCTATTGGCTTCACACACTCAGTTTATAGTAGACATGGGCACTCTTCTCTTAGTTACACAACCCACAAGATACACAAATTGTGAATGAACCAAATGCAACTTATCACAACTGTTTCACAACATGATTATATAATAAAACACCAATTTACATATTCTTTTCCCTTTGCACAAAAGCTTGTTTCTGTTTTTTTTCTCTCTCAGTAATAAAATTATAGGATAAAAGAAAATGTGGTGCCAATGTAGAATTACTGTATATCAGATCATGTTTCAATCCATTGCCAGTTAAGAGTTGCTAAATACATTGTCGACTCGGACATAAGCATTTTGCATTCCACCTGCATGTGTAATACATTTTTCAGCTAGAGTACCTTCCTCTTGCTTGTTTGCTGCGTGTTTTTCAGCAGCAGCACCACTCCTAGTCAGTGCTTTGTTCCTCAAAAACAAACAGAGAAGAGCTATTTTAAGCCAGTGTTTAAAAATGGTAACTCATAACATTATAAAATACAGAATTATTTAGTGGCCTATTAATTGGCTTGCAGTTCTTTGATTGTGAGAAAAGAAATGGGAAGAACTTGTCATAACAATTTAAGATGGCTTTGATGCTATGTCCATGAAGCTTTTATTAAAGCCCGTCATTAGCCACTGAAACAAAATCAAAATCTGCCAATGGAACAAGTATCTCTGCACTTCAAATAGTAAAAAGCATATAGTTTCACAAAAAAATACATTTATTATCTAATTTTAAGTGCAATAAGAGGTGTTTTTCTTACTATAAGTGCAAAAATGCTTGTTCCATTGGGAGATAATTATACTTACCAACTCAAATCAATGCCATGTCAAGAAAATTTGACTGAATTTTAGATTCCTTTTTGCAGTGTAACTCAAGGTCTGGAGATGGGTCTGGGTAGCATTGAAGGAATTGGTCAAATGCAAATACAAAATTCCCTGCAGGGACAATAAATATATATATATATGTATATATATACAATAAGTTTATGTTAAGACTGTTCCGCTCTCATACAATCAACATCACTTTCCCTCTAGACTTTTCTATGCTAAAACTCTTCAGGCACCTTCCCAAGGGTGTGCATCCCTTGATTTGCAATTGTACTTGTCATCTAAAGAGCACCAGGCATGGAAAGCAAGTGCACTCTCTAATTACTTGGAGATTTGAGTCAACAAAATGCTCTCAGTTGGTTGTCATGAAACAGCAGAGCGCCAATTATGCAGTCATTCACTGGTTTGAAGCTCCCGTAGCACCAAAAAACAGCCAGGGACCTTGGAAGGAAGCGAAAACTTATTTCTGAAAAAGTTGCCTTAAGTGCATTTTTCTGCACTTGCGATTGATCTGAAATCCAACTTAAGATATGAAGAATCTGTCTCTAAGTTGTCTGGCAGATAATGATTAAAGGTACATACTGTATAGTGGCAGTAAACAATGGTGTCCGCAGCTGGCAGCATGACAAATTGCTGATTCAATGCAAACTGTAAAGATAACAATACTGATCCACATAAAAGGGAAAACAATGCAGGGGTAGCAAGAAAACGAGTAAACCACATACACTTGGTAATTATAAATGTTTATTTTTCTAAATTAGTCAAATTTGCCTTATAGATATCAGCCCAACACTGCTTAGATTCTGAGATTAGTATTTAGAAGGTGATAATTCTTCTCACTTATAAGACCATTATTGGTACGGCTCCAACTTGTCTCCGAGACGCCATATTCAGCCAATTAGAGCACTTCGCTCCCAAAACTCGGAGCTGCTAGTGATTCCTCGCATCCTCAACAGCACAGTAGGATGTAGAGGTTTCAGCTACCAAGCTCCTGTCTTATGGAATCAACTTCCATTTTAAGTCAAAGAAGCAGAGACTGTCTCTAAGACTAGGCTCAAAACATTCCTCTTCGAAATGGCCTATGGTCAGGGCAGCTAGGAACAGCAGTGGATGTGCAGTATGAATTGTGTATTTACCTTTTTATTGTGTAAATTACCTGTTTGCTTTGCCTTTTATCTGTTTTTATTGTATAAAATGTTTTACCTTTTATCTGTTCATCGAAGCCCCCCTTTCTCTCCCTTGTTTTGGTATGACCTGCTGTCGACTGTGACTTTTCCCTGGGACTTTGGCGTCACATGGATGGATTTTTATTTGTAAAACCCCAAATTTTGTTTGTGATACTGGGCTGTACAAAAAAATTGATTTGATTGATATGGTCACCGGAGAAAATCAATCTGAATGAGACACATCTTTCTCAAGGAAATAAGAATATGGATGTTCAGTAAATATTACAAAATCAATAATTTATCTACTCACATGCAACCACAAAAAATATTGTTCTCTATCATTCAAGTTTGGGCCTGCAGTGTTTGCAATGTTTTCCATATTTTTTTTTTTTTTTAGGACATGTAGATGATTTTGGAAATGTATTTTATTCAGGGCAGTGACATTTGCTTTTCTCTAAAGGACTTGGTCTTTCCAACAGTTTTGTCTTCCACCCTGGACCTCTTGGACCTGAGTGAACCAGGGGAGCGGCGGCACAGTAAGGACAAGAAGATTTCATTGATATCCCGGCGCGACAGTCACAAGAACAACTCGCACCGAAAGAAAACCGACGAGACGGAGCTGATTCAGGTGGAGGTGGAGACGACGGCAGTGGACGCTCGACCCCAGGAGAGAGCGTCTCTAGACTCAGGTTCAAGCACATGTCCTATAAATCACACAATAGCCTCCTCTTTCACACAGGAGCTCACAGTCATTAATCTCCCAGTGTGATCTCCGAGGTCTTCAACAAGTACAGTACCCCATACATGTTAAAACGGGTCCATTGTTTCTTTAGCTAACAGACGCAAACAGTAAGAAGATGATTTAACTGGTAATTATGTTTATATTAGCAAGTTGAAAAGGTTAAAGTCTTCTACGATCAGTAAGTATGCACAGCCAGGCCACAGATAGGATGAATAATTCATGGTGATGTGATGAATGAGTTGTACAAAAGGGGCCAGATCGTTTAGCACCCACTGGCTTTTCTTACTGTTTTGTATGAAGAGATTTAAATGAGAGTTTGAAAAGCTTCGTGCAAAATGATTGCTTTAGCATTTAGTGAAATTGCATATTCAAATTAGTGTAATCAAATTTAAACAAAAATGAAAGATAACTGAAATTGCATTTGTGCACAAGCCAAATAAGGTGAAAAACTAACAATGAAAACTTTTTGCCATTTTCATTAGTTGCCATTGGATCACAGCTCGACAAATGGGAGGACCTGAATCCTAACGTGGAAAGGAACGGCAACAAGAAGTGGAAACTGGAGAGACGGCGTTCATCTAAAAACTCCTCCAATGAGTTTCTGTGGTAAGTTTGGCTCCCACAAATAGTAATTAAGTATAATTAAACTTAAGGACATCTCTAGTTTTTTTATTATAACTCTTTGGGTGATGTCATTCTAATCTGCTTTAGGTCCATAGACTGTAAAAGTCAAATCGAGCCGCTGAATAAAAATGCCCTGGAGTTAAATACCAAAGCGGACGCAGACTCGGCCCTCGCAAGTCAAGTAAGTTTTCATTGAAATTCTATTTATCAGATCAGATAAATAATGTGTGTGGTAAACTGTTCCCGTTTCCATGTAAAGGCTGATATAACAGACAGTAGATCAGCTATGTCCCAGTACCATGTTGTCCTAACCCGTGTAATTCTTCCATTTCAGCTCAACAGACAGTATATTAGTGGACGACATGTAAGCCTCTCTATATGCATCCTTTCATACAGTGATATCAAAAGACGTCTACATTTGCACCAGGAAAGCAGCATCACATCATCTCAATCTACTTTTTCCGCAAATAGTTTCAAGTCAAAATAAATAATACAGGAAATTTTGGCACCCCGTCGGCTGCTCAGTCGTGGTGCTACAAGGTCCAAATGTCAAGCGCTTTCCTCACGAGTTGATGTCTGTGTAGGTCTGCATTAGGGGTCTTGTTTCCTGATGCCATTATTAGATTAATAGGCTGTAAATTATTCAGCAGCTTTACTCTGAGCCCATTAGTGTTGATCCCACCAGGCTGGCTAAGCATACATCCCCTTTTCAGCCACTGTATTAATAATAGATCTGGGATTAAACATACCAGGATGAAAGCAATTTATTGGTAAACAAACACGAATTTTGTTTCACAAAAGACTTACAACGCAGTTCATAGACATAGGCTCTGGAAGGAGTGGATTTGTTTTCCTGACAGACAGCAGCAACAAAAGCAGAAGCAGTGCCAGCATTATGTTCAAGAAATTACCAATTTTGTACTCTTTGTACCAATTGAAATAGAAATAGCAGGTTATGTGATTTTCTAAAAGTGAAAAGAGTGTCCATTAATAGAGAGATTAGGTAACCTCAATTAATCTTGCATAATGGCATACTGTGGAGATGGGAATAGTTGTGGGTAATAGCAGCTCTCACAGGGGGAAGTCAGAGACCCAACACGGAGGCAGTCGATTGCCAGTCCCTGTAATGGCTTTGCTTGCCCTGGGATACATATAGCCATTACTACAGTAAGTCCTGTATCAAATCACATCTGTGCAGAGGTTATTTGAACCATTTACCCCTCACAGCACTAAGCAGGTGTCATCACGTAAACATCACCACAGGTTCATTCTGACGCACGTTTGCACCTATAGTCACTTTATTGACAGGAGAGGGTTGGTAGGTATGAGTCTCTCATGGTGGAGCTTGAAATTGCATGTGCAGGTGCATGGGATGAATGGGAGAGGGAGGCTGAGAAGCATGGTGTTCGGATGAGGCTAGGCTAAAGGGGGGCTAGTTGCTGACACTAGTGAATCTGCTGGGCTTCCTAAGCAGCCAAGGATATTTCCTGAGAAAGCAGACACAGCTCACGTGGCAGCTCTCTCTGCCTGTCTCTCCTTCAGCTGGCTGTGTGTGGCTGATGTCATGTGGCACATGTGCATTCATAACAGCATATGTCTGTCATCTGCTAATGTGTCTCTATGCGTATATGTTATTTTGAACTGTGCATCTGTGGCAGGCTCGACTGACTAAGGAACAGCGATTTGGCAGCGCCCTCCTGTCCAGACACCAGTCCCTCGAGGAGGAGTTTGAGAGAGCCAAAGCTGCGGTTGAGGTAACCAAAACGCTGCTTGTGCGAACACATCTCAAATCAGACATCAGTCAGCACAAATACATGCAACAAGGTGTCATCTGAAGTAATACAAAGTAAGAATTAAATCAGTTAGTCCATTATTTGAATCGAGTCTGATAATAAGTTACACTAGTCATTTTGTATTTGATTTCTTCTTGTCTCTTTTGTTTGTTAAATGATAACTACTTTGAACAAAGCGTTCATTCTTTGGTGACATCTGACACATGTCAAACATACACACTGGAGTTCACAGAGTGACTGACCTAGAAAAATAGAGCTGATGACTTTCCACTAGTTTACAAAGGAACAGTAGGCCACCACAGCCAGACATATCAGATTTCAGAGGGGAAGGCACCCTTACTGTAATTAGATAGGCCTTTCTATATCAACATATGTTGAGTTGTGAAATATTTCTAATGGGCATGTAGTAGCCAGACACTAAAACAAAAGTTAGTTGTCACTGATCAAATAATAGAAAACAGATTTCCTCTAAAGCTTCAGGTTTGCTCCCAGCTTTGACTGATAGAAAAAATATGTTTTTCTTGTCCCTTTTTGCTCATCTCTGTTTTTAGCCATAAACCATTGACTTTTTGCAATTGTCGATAAATAATTCAAAAGTGATGGAGTATGGTAGCAACCTGAACAGAACTATGAAATTTTAAACTTCAACAATATGTATGATACAAGACCAGTGATGTACTTTTTATGCTTCATTTGAGAACGCATATTTCGAATCAACCCTAGAGCCAACCTTCTCCTAATGCATGGTTTGACCAAGTGCTGATGTCACATCTCACAACAAGATCAAATCTATTAAAGGAGGTGTGCATATACATATTCATTCACACTTAGCGCTAGAAAAGTTGGAAAATGGAACAAAGAATATTGAATCAGCACCCATTCGGCCTTTCCCCAAGCGAGCTGCATTACAACAATGGAAGGAGACAGTTTTAATGTGATTGATTTTTCAAAGTAGCCATTGCTAAGATTCTGTTCTGTCTCCACATAATTCTGATTGGATGGTAACTTGCATGTGTGCTTCGCAGCGGTAACGTCTACAGCAAATTAGTGCAACATCAATTACTCCAGGCCAGTGACAGTCACAATGTTATTAAGCAGAGGCCGCAGGGACAGTTAAAGGTAATAATGTGGCTTGAAGAAAGGGCTGTGTTTTTGCGGCCGGTCACAGAAAATCGCTCCCTCAGTGGCTGTAAAGGATTGACGCAGTGGGTTGGCTTCTATTTTGATTAAAGCAGTTGTTTTCACAAAGAATATTGAACTGACGGTTTGTAAGTCGTCACCGGAGCATTTTGTTGCCTGATGGTTAGAAGAAATAAATGAAACTTCTTCTCTGCTCCATGTCCAAATCTATTTATTTTAGTTTGTGCATAAATAAGGTGATCTTGCATAGAAAGGATAGAGTAAGCGAGAGGTTGTTTGCACCCCAGTTCTGCTTGCCACTGTGGAACGTTTTATTCCAAAAATACCTTGATATTTGTGTGAATCTGACCTTTTAGTGACCCAGTCGCTCCTGGATAATTTTTTTCTGGTAGTTTTTTTCTGCTGATGGAACCATCTCAATGGCAACACAATGAAAACCTACCAGTCACGCTGAACACATTTAATCCAGGAGCCTCTGTGATGAAAAGTAAAGGCACTATTTAACCCCCCATACAGCCACTGAGTTACTAAAGGTCAAATACGCACTAATATCTTCTTTTTTTTTTCCGTAAATAGTTCCACAATGCACCTTTGACAAATACGGCCAACAGACTGGAGCCCAATTTGTTGGGCAAGAGTCTTCACCCACAGCCAGTATGAATGTTGTGTAGAGTGGTTGGTGGTCGGAGGGGCCGATGGCGCAGACTGGCAGCCTCGCTTCTGTCAGTCTGTGTATTTTTGATTATTATGTTCAAAGAAAAGCTATTTATAAACATTTAACTGTAAAGAGTGAAAGTTTGTGTGCATCTTTTAATGAATAAAAAGGACTTTTAGTTATTCATTTTTAAATAAACAAGTAAACCATCAAAGCAGGAGGTACTTGGATTATGACTGAAAGGTCCAAGGGGTACGCAAGACAAAAAAGGTTGGGAACCACTGCTGTAAGACAGTTTGACAGTGTTGCAAATTGTATTTGTATTGTAATTATTAAGTCATATCAGTAATAGGTAAATTATAAGTATGTAACAGTCATTGTCCCGCACAAACAAGCTAAAACTCGGAAGAAGTGGCTTCCAAGGCTTTTAAAATAGATTATGAAGGAAAATTAAAAAGTGTTTTATAGAAGCTATAATTTGCTAATCATGCAATCCCCTAAACTACAGGGTCCGTGAATGCTTGCTCTTGTAATCACACATCCAGAAGAGTATTGTTATAGCTTGGAGCCTTTGTGACATCACCACAAGAAGAGGTAATTTATTGCGGCCAGCATCTGTTTAGCATTTTATCAGTTTGTTCCCTGACTCCAGCCTATTTTAGTCTGACTGGCCGAGGAGGAAGTGGCCCACGCAGCACAGCAGTGGGAGACTCATTAACATTAAAGGCCAGGACAGCCCTGCTCTACAGATGAGGCAAGAGTTTGTTATGAGCTTGATCTGTGTCACTGGTAAATAAGGAGACTTGTAATGCAAGACTTCCAGGCAAAGTAGACGAGTTAACCCTGTACATGTGCTTACGGTCACACGTGACACTACAATGGAGCGTTTAAGGAGGTTAAAAATATCAGCTGTGGTTTTTTTAAGTAAATGTATGAATACAATCAGAATTAGAGGCAGATTACTGGTGAAAAACAACAATAACAACAAGCAGGGATGTAACACTAACTGTGGTATGGTGAAGCAGTTGCTCCTTTGACTAAATGCAATATTGTAGCATCACACTAAAAAGTTTTAATTACTAATAATTACTATAAAAATAACTGTAATGTTTGGGGAAACTGTGCATCGAGGTAGGAACTTTTATCTCTGAGCTAATGGCTAGTGTTCAATAGAAACTATATAAAATTTAAACAACTAAATAAAAATTAAACGGCAGACAGGCCGCTTATTTATTGTGCAGCTTGTTCAAAACGTTGCGCGACTTTACTTTTTTATTTGGTGTTAGCCGTTAGCTTTGAGGCAACAACACCTCTCTGAGCACAGACCTTCCTTCCAGTGAAGTGGTTACATCCAACATAATGTTTTTAACAAGTTGCTAATCACATCGTATCTGTCACTCGCTGTCCACTGACAAATCTTGAGGTATTTTTTCATTTGTGTGAGATATGCCAACTACTCAATGCAAATGAATGGGGAGCGGAAGGTATGTCCCAAACTTACTGTCCAGTCAGAAGTCACGTGGGGTCTCTGTGCATACAGTATAGCCCATTGAACATTCTTAGCCTGGTGTCGCCAGCCTGACTCTATGTATGAGATACATTGGAAGAGTCTGGGATTGCGCTTTTGGCTCAAACTCTGGTAGCGATGCGTCATTTTCAGCACCAGGCTAGAACACTGTACCAGTATATGTATTTAGTTACATTATACCTATACTCAATCTTGCCGTTATCACCTGCTTTCCTCCTCAAGTTGTAAATAAATAAAGTGTTATTCAGATCTGGTAGCACACATACTTTTCACATAAAATATCCACAACATGCTCTGAAAAGTTGAACTAATAATAATTCTGCATTTTAGTTCTGTATTCCAATACAGACAATAGATTACACTCACGTGGCATCACAACATTTTAAAGAGCCTATAGTTTAAAATGGAGGTGGAGGTCAGATGAACACTCCATGGAAGTAACTACACGGTAACTGCCAAAATGCAGGATTCTAGTTTATTGCTAATTTCTCTGTAATTCTTGAGCCAATTCACATGATGCAAAAAAGTGTCACAAAGTTCAATGTCTTCTCTGTCAGCACATATGAATAAAAACTTTCAACTTCTTCCATCTGGACAAAGGTTTTTAGTTCCAAGATGTAAAACTAAACGGTTTAAAAATAGCTTTATCCCAAGTGCAGTAAGTGCAGAATAAGCACTTAGACTGCACTTGTTCTTGTTGCGGGGTATGAGGTCCATTTTTCATCTTACCTTAGGGCACTCTCTAATAATAATAATAATGATGATGATTTTATATGATTTTACACTTTCTTGTTTATGTGCAACTTTGTTTGTTTATGAATTGGATTGCAAGCCTACTCTCAACTGCAAACCAATTGTACCTACAGGTATAAATAAAGTTACCTGACCTTAACTAAGTTCTTATTATTTTCCCATATACTGTAGGTGTCCAAAAGTGGTGACAATATACAAAAACATGTGCATGATGCTGATTTGCAGAAAGAACTTTCAGCCATAAGAATAAAATGGCAGGTTTGTGAATCCAATTGCTATCAAATAATGATCATGGAAAACATTTGTGGCTTTTTAATTTAGCAATTTCCTTCAAAAACTGTCTCTCCCATAGAGTTGTATTGGCACCTGCCCTCCAACGGAAATAGAATTCTATAATATAAAAACAAGCTATTACAAAATAATCACACTCAGACCATGTTTATCTGGGAAACTCCAGCAATTTTTATAAGAATTGCAATTATCCTGTAAAAATGTTGATAGTAGCAAGCAGTAGGTGTTGCTTGTATATTCCACATTATAAATAACCGTGTAACTCATAAATATGCTCGGCCTCCCGCCTCTCGCAGTTTGCCCGACAGAAGCCTCTCTCCATCCTTTCCATTTCACGTAACACTTCGTCAGAGGTGTAGAAATTAGACTCGCAGCTCGGGCTTCTCGCTAATCTTACGCTGGGTTCAAATGAGCTGCGTGTATCTTTGCCTGATCCCACATAATTAAAATGCCACTCTGTATAAAAACAAACCGCGCCATTGGAAGTGTTACAAGAGAATTTGAATTTACATATTTAGTCATTTGGAAATGGAAGTGCAACTGTCAGAGTGCAAATAGGTGGCCAATGTAAGACAAAATGACTTCCTCTGTTTATGGATATCCTGAGACGCTTTGGTAAATTACTTGCAGATTTGCTTGCTGATTTTTGTCTTACAATAACATCGGGCTGTACATTTAATGGAATTTAAATTAAATCGCAATCTCACTATTGACAATCTCAGTTCCGGTCTACAGGAGCCGCTATTTGGAGTGAACCTTTGGAGGAATAAAATACAAAGTATTTTGACGAATGGTTCAACATGAATTTGTTGGTTTAGCTTGAGGAGAAGGAGCGGTACAGTTATTTAGTATATCGAATTTTCCGGACTATAGTCGCTCCGGAGTATAAGTCGCACCAGCCAAGAAATGCATAATGAAGAAGAAAAAAACATATAAGTCACACTGGACGATAAGTCGCATTTTTTGGTGGAAATTTATTTGACAAGGCATTGTTATTATAACTTGAAAGGCAAGTTATAAAATAACAATAGAATAGAGAACAACAGGCTGAATATGTGTACGATCTGTTTAAGTAACACATTGATGGTTATTCAGCTACATGAAGCATAAACAACAAATTGAATTAATATACAGTATAAGTCGCACCTGAGTATAAGTCAAAGGACCAGCCAAACTATGACAAGAAGTGCGACTTATAGCCCGGAAAATACAGGTATATCAGTAAAAGACTTCAGCTAATCGTCTGTTTTGAAAAAAATATAATAATAATCATAATCATAATCATAATAATAATAATAATAATAATAATCATAATAATAATAATGCATCGGTTTTATATAGCGCTTTTTTGGACACTCAAAGACGCTTTACATGGCATTATTCTTTCACTCCACACTTGGTGGTGGTAAGCTACTATTGTAGCCACAGCTGCCCAGGGGTAGACTGACAGAAGCGAGGCTGCCAATTTGCGCCATCGGCCCTTCCGACCACCACCACACATTCACTCTCTCACTACATTCATACGGGCTGTGGGTGAAGTGTCTTGCCCAAGGACACAACGACAGTCTGCAGCTGCAGGAGCCGGGATTCGAACCCCCGACCTCTCGATCATAAGACGACCCGCTCTACCATCTGCGCCACTGTCGCCCAAATAATACAATTGAGGAATAGTAGTGACCGCGATGTCGTCACGTCCGGGGCTTTGGTAGGAAACATGAATGTTTTAAATAAATAATAATAGTTCTATGAGGCAAAAACATCCCAAACAGAGCATTGCTGCCCTGGCGTTGCAACAGATCTGAGACTTAAATAAACTGCGCTACACGTCTGAATGCATCAGCTGTTCACCAAAACATACACTGAGAAATGCAGAAGGAAACAACAGCGATCGCTCCTACACGGGAAAGAATATTTGTGAATGACATCTTTGCCATCTTACTGCCAAGCCCTGCAAATATAAGTGAAAAATCGGATTGCTGGCATTTCTAACAAAACACTGCTTCAGCATCCTTCCAATACCTGCCATCACCTGCACAGGAACCACTGTATGTCAATCACAAGTCTTAATGACACTGGAGATACAAACACCTTTGGCCTTTTGACCCCTTCCTCCATCACTCTGACGTTTTACACACCCTCACACACTGTGCATACACACATGGATGCCAACACAGAAACAAACAAGTACACATTTCTATTATATTGTTGTTGGTATGAATTCTTCATTCATTCTACAATAATACATCAATATAGACATTTTGGTCTTGGAAAATACTGAAGAATTAAAATATCACAGTGATTTAGCCCTTATACAATAACAGCAGATCCACGCCATTGCTCTCACTTATAGTTATGCTACTTTTAAATATTCAGAAAGGTTTACTTCTGTGGTAAATGTATGACATTTCTCATATTACAGAATGAAACAATGTCCGTATAAGTTTAGATTTTCTTTATACATACTATACTATACTTCAACATAACATAGCAACCTGTTTAGAAAATGGAATGTCCTTCCAGCAGATGGACAGGTATGTGGGTGATCCATTCATGATAACCTTCAAAGAATCTGTCAGTTAATTGAAATGCCAGCAAACAGCAGCAGAAATGTCAGGCTAATGAAAAGGTGAAGGCCTTATCTTACACTGCAGACTGCACTGTGTGATATCCCCTTCATAGAGACCGCAGTTTCACATTAATTAAACAATTAGTTTTACTGAAATTTCCAGTGTTTTTTTATTATTATTACTTTGTTTGATTAGATAATGTCCGTAGTAACTATTAATCATAGTTCAATACCAGTGAAGCAACAATTTTACAAAGAAATGTTGAATTTGTTGAAGGATAGAAGTGGTGCTCACTCATGGCCTTTATGTACAGTGTGGTGACGTCATATCTTGCAGCCATTTCAATGCAGAAGTTAAATAAAACTAAATAATAAACAAAATTGTGAGACCAGGGAAAATGGTAGTGAGGCTTGAATCATCGGCTGAACAGGGTTGATTAAGTTGAGGACGTTTTGCTTCTATCAACAGAAGCTTCTTCTTAGCTCTTCTGTTGATAGAAGCGAAACGTCCTTAACTTAATCAACCTAGTTCAGTTGATGATTCATGCCTCACTACGATGAAGATTTCCTGGACAACTGAGAGCCTTCACAAACAAATCAGGGAAAAATAGATGCAATTTTTAAATGTAAATGTCAAAAATATTATTGTTTCCGTTTTTAACATTTAAAAAAAAAATGTTTAGACTCTTCTGCCTTCGTCAGAAGAGTCACGTGATGGTGAAGTGACCGAGGCTGCTTATATGGATTTGCCAGTCAGCAGGGGAAGCATGCGCCCCCTACTGACTGATGCTTTCACCAGGGCGTCCCAAGTGTGAGAAAGGGTGTATGGAGGAGGGTCTAAGGATGTGGGATGCTTGTTATGTCCGATTTACTTATTTATGGGACATTACATCTGGTTGTGACATTTCATTCGTGTGGGACATTCATTTGACTTGTTTTGATCATTCTTGATGTCTGATATTGATTTGTTTTTGTCCATACCGACCTTTGACATGACTCCTGTTGTGATATTGGGCATTACAAAAATAAATTGATTGATTGATATGCTTCATCATCCCGGTTGAAGTTGGTGCACGTTTCCTGATCTCGATGGCTTCTGACACGTCACTTTACCATCACGTGACGCTTCTGACGAAGGCTACAGGAAGTAGGGATGCACCGATACCAGTATCGGGTATCGGTTCGATACCACCTCCTTGTACTCGTACTCATTAATGTGGTCCCGATACCAAGGGGCTGATACCATTTGACCGCACAGCAGCATGGCAAAGAGCAACAAACTGAAGAATTCATAAGAGTGGAAATACAATCCTCCACAGACTCATTCCCTAAATCAGAGTTTGTGCTGAATTTAACCAGTGCTAAATGTTGACTTCAGTGGTGCGTCTGCGATGTTGACAAGAGCTAATGCTAATGTTGCTAACAAGCTGCTATACAATAATGGCTATTCTATATGCTTAGGAACTAAATGCATCTGTAAAACAAACCCAGCGACTAAAAAGGGCCCAGGAAGAGGTTTTAAAAAATCTATAGCGTGTCCATATGGACCAACATTTAGCTGCTTCTGGAGCTAAAATATCCCATATGCAAAGTTATCGCAAGGTGAAAAAACAAAAACAACCGAATCTATTCTATCGAGGCTAATGCAACGAGGTCAGTCTAGTTAAAATAATAAGTAACAATCTACATATCATTATATAAAACAAATACAACACAGGCTCTGAGTAACATTTGGATATGGACGGTATGTACAATGTGGACATAAATATTTCCTATAATCTTCATCTTAAATGAACATGCTTATTACAAATATTATATTCAATAAAATAGCTTAATACTGATCAGAAAGCTCTTAAAAGTATTGATAAATGACTGCAGTAAATGGAAATGAGAACTAATCACAATTTAGCCAAGCTACAAGATGTATGTTTGAAGAAAATGCCCTGTACTCGTATCGGTACTCGGTATTGGCGAGTACTCAAATCAAAGTACGCATACTTGTATCGGTTTGAGAAAAAGTGGTATTGGTCCATCCCTAACAACTGAAACTAGTCAAGCAGGTAAACAAACTGCCTCCTGTCTTACTAGTAGAACGTTAAAAACAGTTTCAACAAAGAAACGGTATGAACGGTATGAACTTTTTCAAACGATAATTGGAGTCACTATGTTGTAATGAAATGGGGAGTCTAAGCTGTCATATGCACTTAAGGCATTTGAGAGACTTTCCCAGCCTCAGTTTGCCTCCTGGCCCAAACAATTAGCTGAATGTCTCTCCCCACTCTTCACCCTCATTTGCCGAACTCTCCAGTCTGCTAAAACATATAATTACAGCAGCATTCGTCACTCTAAACCATGCTGTGTTCCTGTTCGTTGTAGTCGGACACAGAGTTCTGGGATAAGATGCAGGCCGAGTGGGAAGAGCTTGCGCGGCGGAACTGGCTGACAGAGAACGAGCAGGCGCAGATCCCCCCCTCTGTGTCTCCCCATGAGAAGGTCAGTGTTCACCTGTCATCACTCTGCGGGATTATTTATTTATATTACTTTGTGCTTCGAACCAGCAAAGGGCATTCACTGTCAATATCCTCCATTTCCTACTGTTCGTATACTTTTTTCCCATGTCTGGTCTTCAAAACACTGCCTGTAAACAAGACGGTTCTAAAGTTTTAAAATCATACCACATAATACCTAATAGATGAAATAAAAAATAAAGTAAAATGAGGATTTATTTCATTACATTATGTTTATAATTTGAAGTATATCTGAAAATGTTTAGCTTTGACTGTGGTAGCTTTGACAATGGTAGACAAACATTAGGTCTAAATACAGTATGTTACGTTCTGTACCAAATGCTTTACTTTTGGCGCACAGGTGCTAAGAAAAACTCACTTCAACTGAAATACAGGACTCTCTGAAAAAATTATGTTTTTTTCAAAATGCACAATATGTAAACTTTTGATCAGGGACATTTGGCTAGTTTCTAGTTCTAAAAGCGCATACAAACTGTTTTTTTTTTTGTTTTTTTTACAATAAATGGCTACACACAACCACTAACCATGAGTGAAATAAAGGTTTTTGTGTTATTCATATTCTATGCATAAGTTTACACTGACATTCTGCCAGGGTACGTAAACGTTTGGCCACAGCTGTATATTTCCAGTATAGCAGCAAATGGATGTACTGAACTGTACATTCTATTACCTTCCACAGGAAAATAAGACATTTCTCTAAGCAGCTGAGCTGTGAACAAGACTTTTTCTTCTTTCTTTTTTTTAAAAGAAAACTTATTTCAAAGTTACGGTGCTCAGAGGCTGACAATAACACGCAAGGGTAATCAGGGTTTGAAAATACAGACTTTAACATTTATGAAGAAAAGACGAACCCGGGGAGTTGAGAGTAGGTTTGATGTTCATCAGAAAAGATTGACTCCTGCTGCCAGAGTTTACTGCTCAGGACACTTACTCAACACTGTGAATCTGGGTAAGAGTCACACTGACATTGATCTGTTTCTGCTGACAGGGGTACTACTTCCACACAGATAATCCCTATAAGGACATGCCTAATGCATTTGATGAGGGACAGAAGAAGTCTCGAGAAGGAGACCTACAAAATGCTGTCCTTTTGCTGGAAGCAGCTGTGCTGCAAGATCCTCAAGATTCAGAGGTGAATCTATTTGTACACTTAAGGGGTCATTTATCAAGACAAATGCTAATAGTGAAAGCAAGCGGGAAATAGCATATAGCTTTTTGTGGGTATGTTGCACCTAATTTTGCATTTGAAATTATGTGTTTTGCTGTATTAGGACCCCAAATCATATATGCAAATGAGAGGATGATGTGTGAGTAAAAGATGCTCCAATGACTGCTGCTGAGCCACTTTTGGACATGCTACTTATTTCGCACATGATGCACAAATGCATGGAAAATGACCCCCTTAGTATACATATGCACTCATACTGTTATGTACGATTGTGGATGCCATTTTACTTTTGTGTTTGAAGTTTTTGAAAATGCCTCTTGACTTATTCAATCTCCTGTAAGTTGAAATTATTAACATGCCCAAAGGTTTGCATCTTCAAGCAGTTTACAGCAGCAAAAGACAGCAATGCTTTTCATGTTTATAGAAATGTTTGTTGATGCAAAATCCCAACCTTTCGCCTTATTTTGAGAAGTGTTAGCCAGTGAGCTGAATAATAAAGTAATTCGGCAGGTTTTTTCCACCTCAAAAGAAGTGACCTCTTTGCAGGCTGAAAGAGCAAAGCCCCCATACAAAGTACTTTGAATCCCCTGGAATATACAGAAATGTGCCAGTTATTCCAAGGAGAGGATTATCCTGCGGTGTATGGAACTAATATGATTCAAAAATTCCAGCAGGGCGCTTAGTGGCTTATTGCCTGACTGCAAAGACCTCTGAATAGTTTATAAATAATACTGTCCCTTTTTTCTAATCTGTAGAACAAAAATCAACATATGAAATTTGGAACAGGATATTGTGATTTTATTCAAGAAATCTTGAGAGAGAGAGAATATTGTATTTGTCCATGGGAAAAGCAAAGATGAGACCAAAGCATCCCGCTCATAGTAACCTCTCCTCTGTCCTCCTGCAGGCTTGGCAAGTGCTGGGGACCACCCAGGCTGAAAATGAGAACGAACAGGCAGCAATTGTCTCTCTCCAAAGGTAGGCATAAAGAGATGGAAAACTGTAATTCTTTATTTATATTTAAGATTTAAGATGTCTATTTTTGAGCGATAAGTAAATGAATGAAGGTCACATATTGTACAGTGCAAGGTAACTTATGTTGAGTCTAAAGCATCCTTATTACATACAAGCTTTTGCTTCTGCCTGTTTTGCTCTCACATGGATTGTTTCTATGTAACATGAAAATTATTATCTTGTGTGACTGAAACTACCTGAACTAAATCAATTTGTCAAATTGATACAAAAGGGTACTGTTGAAGAGTTATAGAAAATAGAAGTAGGGCTGGGTACTGTTAAACAATACCAGCATGGTATCAAAAAAAGAATTAAGGCAGTACCGGTATGGAAAAATTAATTGGTACTGAAAACAGGGACCGAAAAAATATTTTTTTTTAGAAAGCTAATTTTGATGCCTGGTGGGTCTTGGGACTGCACTAAAGAAAGTGATAAAACACTAAATGAAATATTATAAATTACTTGATTTGAGAATATTAGTCTCATTTAGAGCAGTTTTGACTAGATTAGTCATATTTACTACTGTCATCTACATTATTTGGCTTATTTCATGACAAATTTGATTGATTCTAAGATAATCTGGCTTGAATTAGGAAAATAAAACTACCAAAAGGACAAGGCCAATTTTATTACCCCATTAGCAAGTAAAAATTGTTTTTTTTTAAAGAACAAGTGTTTAGAATCAGGTCAAATTTAGATAAATAAGATGAATTGGGGTCATTTAAACTTATCTAGATATTTACTTTTTTGTGTAGATGACAAATATTTTAGTACATGTATCGTAAACCAAGTATCATTAAAGTACTAGTATCAGGGGAAAAAAGCCCTAATAATGAGTAGAAAAAAGTTCAAGGTTTGGTCATATTGTCACAGTCAGGGGTGACCTACTTTCATTCTCCATATTGAAGGCACAGATTTCACCTATTGCCAGGTGGGAGACATAGGAAACAGTGTCATCTTCACTTATAGACAGGACTTTTTGGTGCAAATTTGAAGTCTGGCCCAAGTCTGGCCCAACGTATCTATTAAAAGCATAGTTACTAATACAAAGCGGTCAGAAAAAGCCGCTTATTTTTTACTAATGCAAATATACCCTTCTGATACGGAATTACACAAACTGGGCAGCCACGCTCATTCACCCCGTCTCTCACATTATCATTCTCTCCATCATGTTCCTTTGCTTTGGTTGGTCCAAATTAATGACCACAGCCATGTTTGACTTTGAAGTGCATAACTTACGTAATGTCTCTCCTCTGATATACATGGGGTGCTTTCTCCAACCAGGTGTTTGGAGCTCCACCCTAACAACCTCACAGCCCTTATGGCCTTGGCTGTGAGCCTCACCAACACTGGGATGCGCCAGGATGCATGCGAGACTCTGTTGCGCTGGCTGCGACACAACCCAAAGTACAAACAACTTCTCAAGGGAAAAAACCTGGGCTCTCCAAACTCCCATCGGAGGCTCTCCCATGTTCCCAACATGGGCCGCCATGAAAGGTGAGGATGAAAACAAAACGCCATGAAAACATGAAAGTGCTTTTGGTAGCCTCTGGTATCTTACAACTAGGGATGTTGCGATTCAAAAATTTTGTGTGAAGATTATTGTAGCGAAAAATATTGCGAGTTTACGATTATCAGAATTTAGGAAGATATTTATGTATGTATTTATTTTATTTTTTACTGCTACCATATGCATTACAAGACTGTCTATTACCTGTCCCTGCCCTTGCAACTTAAAAAGAAAAATAAATAAAGAATTGATCACAAAAAAAGAATTTAGGAAGAAAATGCAGAGAATTTCTCAAAATCTTACAATAAGTACTGCCTTCAAACTTGAGGTTTAGGCCATGTTTTGGCCATGTTTGGACCAGGTTTAGACCGGGTTTAGGTCACGTTTAGACCAGGTTGAGGTCACGTTTAGACCAGATTCAGGTCAGGTTTAGGTCACGTTTAGACCAGGTTTAGGTCACGTTTAGACCAGGTTTAGGTCAGGTTTAGACCAGGTTTAGGTCACGTTTAGACCAGGTTTAGGTCACGTTTAGACCAGGTTTAGGTCACGTTTAGACCAGGTTTAGGTCACGTTTAGACCAGGTTTAGGTCACATTTAGGCCAGGTTTAGACCAGGTTTAGGTCATGTTTAGACCAGGTTTAGGTCACATTTAGACCAGGTTTAGGTCACGTTTAGACCAGGTTTAGGTCACAGGTTTAGACCAGCTTTAGACCAGGTTTAGGTCAGGTTTAGACCAGGTTTAGACCAGGTTTAGGTCAGGTTTAGACCAGGTTTAGACCAGGTTTAGGTCAGGTTTAGCCCAGGTTTAGACCAGGTTTAGACCAGGTTTAGATCAGGTTTAGGCCAGGTTTAGGCCAGGTTTAGGTCAGGTTTAGACCAGGTTTAGGTCACGTTTAGACCAGGTTTAGGTCAAGTTTAGACCAGGTTTAGGTCACGTTTAGACCAGGTTTAGGTCACGTTTAGACCAGGTTTAGGTCACGTTTAGGTCAAGTTTAGACCAGGTTTAGGCCAGGTTTAGGTCACGTTTAGACCAGGTTTAGGTCACGTTTAGACCAGGTTTAGGTCAAGTTTAGACCAGGTTTAGGTCACGTTTAGACCAGGTTTAGGTCAAGTTTAGACCAGGTTTAGGTCACGTTTAGACCAGGTTTAGGTCACGTTTAGGTCACGTTTAGACCAGGTTTAGGTCACGTTTAGACCAGGTTTAGGTCAAGT
>OMNZ01030625.1:0-12410 GCA_900303255.1 Lesueurigobius sanzi
TTTAATGATATGCTGCTGATGATATAGTGGTGGAAAGGGTTGTTTGCTTCTAAAAATTAGAAGTTAAAATTATAATTAGAAGAAGAAGAAGAAAAATGTTTGTTTCAAGATGCACAATATGTAAACATGTTAATGTGTTTATATTTTGTATTCCATACACGTTTTAAGCCCCTTTAAAACAGATGTATAATGCTCACTGTGTTATTTCAGCCCGACTGGCATCTTTCCCGTTCTATATTGTAGCCCATTATTTTGAAGACCTGAAGCTAAGCACATCATGGCTATTTACTGTATATGCTTAAGCTTAAGCAAAAGGACATACTTTAGTGCGTTGATCACAGCTGTTGTGTCCTGACTCTACTAAAAGCTAAATTGAAGCACTGCAAAGGTAACAGCATGTGCAGAGCCTCCTCATTGAGTGTATAAGCTGTTGTGGATGTTAGTGGTTGCTGCATTAGCATTAGCGGTACATAGTAAATTGGCCATTATTATTTTTTATGATGGGAAATTGCCAGATTGTTTTTGGGCCCCGGGCTGCCAATTGAATAGGCCCATCTTACGCTTTGTTGGTTATGCTATATTGATCCAAAGCTAAAATGAATTGTTCTGACCTGTATTTCTGGGAGAGCAAACTCTCCATAAATCTCCATTGTTTCATTTGCACATTTTTCAGTAATCCTGCATATTTAGCCTCTCTCTCCCACTTTCACAACACCACCTCACACTTCTACATGCGTCACACCACATGAGTAAACCATGAGGTAAAGACACCTCTCTGAGCAGATTAGCATGTTATTCACAATCTTTTTAGGACCCACGGTAAACCGCTGTCATGTCTCATGAGCTGCAGCGCGTGCACAAGTGTCCAAACAGAACGCACTCATCGTTAAAGGGGGAAGAAACAGAGTCCTGCATCCAGACCAAAACACATGAAGTCAGCGACCAGTTAAATACAACAGAGAGAGAGAGTTATCTTCACTTAAATTCCATGAGAATTGATAACAGCCAAAGGAAGAGTCCCAAAAGAACCATGTGCAGTGAGTGTAGTCACATGTATCTTTTTTCAGATTTTTATTTTTACAAAATACATCTTTGACATTCAATTTGTAGATATGACTGATTCTGATTCTAATGATATTCTCTTGCCTATTTATTATTTTAAAATCATTATTTTATTTATTTTTTGCATAAGGGTGATAAAGTATCAAGATCAAATTTAACATAAGTGTAATGTTCAATAGGTTTTCAGTTAAAACAACCATTAAATAAATATAAAAATGTGCATGTTTCTTTTTCATGAATTTACTGTCATTTTGATGGTAAATAATTGTGAAATTGCTATACATATATGTACTGTATATATATTATTTTCTCACAATAATCGTGACTCAGACATTTACAATCATGACAGTCCTTTTGTCAATGATTAGTTTCAATTAATCCAATCCATACGCAGAAACTGTCAAACCTTTTCACAGTTTCACAGATACTTTAGCTTTGTTTTGCACAAAACAATACAGCTTTTTAATCCTGCGCTTTGTTCACTGACAGAGGCTTTTGCTGTCAACTTTTATACCCTTTGATGTTCTCTCTTCTTCTGGCAGTAGCAAACGCGTCCTGAAGGCTACACTTCACTGTCCTCCTCTCGTTGGTTTGCTGCCTGCTTCCCCATAAAGTCCACACCTAGTATTATTACACCTTTCTAAACCTGCTCATTTTTTAATATTGCAACAGCCACCTGCTCCCCACAATGCAATTAATCACATGTAAAACTGGTTTTGAAAGACTAGACCAGACATTGTTTGCAAAAAGCCCCCCTCTCTCTCCATACACGGAGACACACACACACACACACACACACACACACACACACACATAACACTACCGACTGCTCTGGCTTTTCGACAACACAAAGCTCTCTAAATTAATCTCAAGTGTCACATGCTGAGCTCACTGGGTTTTCACTGCAGCTCTGCGCCAGATAAGGTGACACTAGGTTCTCTGCCTTCTTAAACTGAATAAAGCGAAACAAACAGTTCCGGATGAGGGTAAGATAAAGAGACAAAGGCCCACATAACTGTAAGTTCTGATAACTATAGGGCCTATACTGTATCGGTTGGAAAGTTGGAAAGGGCAGTACATCATGGTGTGAATTCATATCTGAATTTTTAATGTTTCCTGATGTATTTTTTAAGCGGCATGCACAAAATAACAACTTGGCCCTACTCGACTGGCTATTTTGTATTCTGGGTATGTGTGCGTCTGGACAATGAGCAAAATATTCTGTTTTAAAAGGAGAGACTGCAGGCAAAATAATTTTTTGGTTTTGGGAGAGTTTGGTCTCTTAATATGTGAATATATTCATTGTTTTTATACGCATGTCAATGTCATGGAAAAGCTCTTGATTGTTATTTTTTCTATTGCGACAGTGCCTTACAGTTATAGCCAAATCTTGCACCTGGATTGATGTGGATTATGACCGAGTGCACAACTGCAGCCAGTAAAGGCTTCCCCTCAATTAACCGCCATGAGCTTCAGTCTTACAAACACCAAGGGTCGGGTGTAAATTACATTTCTTTCTCACTTTTTTGGAAATGAAGGCCAATCAATGAAGGCCAGTGTGCGAACAAGCACTAACAAGATGAACTATCACACAAGGACTCATCAATATGGCCTCCGTTCTATATCTTCACTCAGTTACAAATAATGAACTCTTGGGAGATTTCATAGGGAAAGATTCTTCCGTCTTCATCTGTACTCTGTAGTTGAGATTGGGAGATTGAGATCTTGGGAGACTTATTTTTAAAAGGCAAATGACAGTGAAAAATCCTGTGTTCTTTTATTTATACATTTTACATCATTCGTTCAGGTAGATTTGCAATGCATACACAATAGGCTAATCCTATCCTGCGTGCAGCTATAGCAACTTTTGACCATGAACCTACATAACTCAAGATATGAGATGGGTTGCGCTGCGCTGTGATCACCCACTGCTCCTGACAGGTTTCCTATGCGGCAGTATTGAGGGACGGGTGGGTCAAATGCAGAGGACAAATTCCTCTGTGGGGAAAATAAAGTAGCCCAGCATTCGGGCAAAAGATCTTAACTCTAACCCACTATTGATCAAGAAACTTAGTGGAAAAATCATCCTATTCACTAACTATACAGAATAACATGAGATATTCTGACTTGCGTTCAGGTTTTAGCATTTGTTGATGTCATAATCTTAGAAAGAAATGTCCAAATGTTTAACCTAAATCAATACATTTTTGTACCGCCAGAGAGGGATTCACAGACATCAAAACAGTGAAACAAGGAGAAAATGTAATGTCCAAATGTAATGTATTGTCTAAACAAAGCAAGCCTATAGGGTAGCCCCCTTCCTTAGAAAACCTCAAAAACCCAGTGGGAGAAACCTTGAGTAGAAGCACAATGAGGAGAGATGGATGGACAGGCTACAGATAGTCCCAAGGCCGACTAGAGTCTAATGTCCAGTAACCTCATTATTTGTGATCTATTAGGTCCTCAAAGCTGCCATATTAATCTTATGGCTGAAAGTCCTTTCTACAGTGAAGACATTGAACTTTGTCGACCCATGAATGACCAAGATAGTGAGTTATTACATTACACTATGGGCTTTAGCAAGTTACAATATGGACAATAGACAGATCAAAGGCTGAGCAAATTAGATTCTTGCAGAAGGTGATTGCTCTTCCTACTGCTTTCCTGCGTAGACTTTTACAGCTCAAGAATACATTGTCCCTTATGTGTCCTCCGTGAGATACAATGTTCCGGTTAGGCCCTTTATTTCTGGGAGTCTCTGTGTCTGGGTCACATTAACATAAGCCACAGCCTGGATATAAATTATTATAGTCCTTTTGCCTGTGACATTTGCAGTTTGATTTGCTCCAAACTGGCTAATCACTGAGGGAGCTGTTCTCACTATTCGAGAAACAATATCAATTTTTCAACAGTGCTCATAATGCAACCGAGCCTAGAGTCATTATCCCTTTTACCAAACACGGTCAGGCATTAGGCAGTCACAAACAGCACA
The DNA here is from genome assembly GCA_900303255.1 of Lesueurigobius sanzi. NCBI lineage: Eukaryota > Metazoa > Chordata > Actinopteri > Gobiiformes > Gobiidae > Lesueurigobius > Lesueurigobius sanzi. Next base: position 4,055 of record OMNZ01030625.1, read on the forward strand.
GTTGTAAATTAGCTTTCTCTCCTGCAGGACGAGGCATCCCGTTTAAAACAATTACACACAGAGAATGTCTTTGACCATATTATCCTGCTGCCTCTGGATAATGTGAGTCACTCAAGCAGCTGCTACAGTGTGGTCTCTCACCCTGCACAATCTGTGTACAGTGTTACATCGGGATGCTACATCCTGGTTTTTCCATAAGAGAAACAAGTCTAAGAGCTGCGCAGTGTTGTCAAAGTGCATTATTGAGTTTTTATGTCCACGGCAGAAATAAATATAATCAAAGAAGGCATTCCATGTGTTTAATAATATGTTTTTGCTTTACTACATTTTAGAGCAGGTATCTGTACTTTTTACTCCATGACATTTTTAAAAACTGGATTAAAAGTAAAGGTATAGCTCAGAGTCTTTTGTGGTAATTGTGGATGAGGTATTGTAAACACTGAGGTTAGTATTCAAATATTGTTGATGCTAAGAAAGATGCTGCAGGGGTAAAAAGGAAGGGTATGGAGATGTGTTGCCTTCTAATGGACAAGTAAATAAAAATATGCAATGTGTATCTTCAGTATGAGATTTTAAGGATATATTGCGTTGACAATTAGTAATAGCTTGCAGAGTTACAACAAACTGTATAATAGCGTTGTAAACAGATGAACATTTCTTGTAGCCGAACTACATTATTCCCTTGTATTGGTGAATTTCCTGTGGGTTAACATGTACTCGCTGTATGGAAAGAGGTCGGCTGTCGGTCATGTTGACACAAACGCTAGCTTTATAGCTAACACACATAATGAGGACAACAAAGGGATAACAAGGCGCTGATGGGATATGTAAAAAGCAGGAAGTGCATTTTGGGATATAAATGACTAGTGAATTGACATTGAGAGATGTGGGACAGCAAAAAAGGTACAGAGATATTGCTGCACTCAGCTTTTTATTACTAGGTCAGTCGATCTTATGCCGTTTAAAAATACAGATTACTTTTTTGCCATTATTGCATAGTTTTACTTTTGGCATGTGGCAGTTTTTTCAACCACTAGAAGCCATTTTCAACTAATAATCCTTCCACTCAATATTTGACAGACTGTGCACCAAATTCTTCCAATTTATTGCCCTTGTTATCTTGATGTGTTGTTGGAAGCCAGCGCGACTCACTGCTACCAATTCTTTCTGAGTCGTCCAGTTGAGTCTCCTAATTGCACGGACAGGCCCATTTACACTTTGCTCTGTGTGTGTGTGTGCTCCTGTTATCCTCGTTAATACCCACCGCAGACCTCATGTTAATTACGCCAGAGGAGACGTCACCTCGCAACTTCTAATTACCAGGAGATAAAAGCCACAAGGATGTGAAAGGCATCAAAGCACGGTAGGTTTTGACATTAAGCTGATAGGATTTGCATTACAAGAAGCTCTAAAATAATACGCATTAAGTTCATTTTGTTTCGAAGGTAGAAACGCTGCATCGAGTCTTACATAAGGTACGCTTGCTTGCACTGTCCCCATCAAATATTCAACCGAGAGCAAAAGCTTCTCACGATGCCGAAGTCACCTCATTTCCTCTAAGTTGCCCATGCGTCTGGCTAACTCTTCACTTTTTGCTAAGGAAAAGAAAACGCTGAAGGTTCTTTCAGTCATCAAAGCTGTACAGATGTCTGGCAGAAGTTTCAGTCCAACAGGTACTCAAGGGACGCTCTGTGAAGATCTAAATGTTCTCATTGATAGACATGGATTATGTAACTCCAGGCTAGTTTTACTGTGAAAGAGTATCGCGCTAATGCGGGGCATAAATATTCAGCTGGAAACAAATCTCTACTCCTTGAAATATCTGATGAGCTTAATCCCCATATCTTTTTATTGCTATTTTCCCAACTATCTTGAGGCAGACAGGAAGCAGGAGAAGCTGCTGGCCAGGCTAAGGGAGCATACTGTAGGTATACAATTGTACCCAAGGGTGTGGTGAGAACATAGATAGCCTACTTAACATTTTGGAAAAAGTCCCGCTGTTCCCCCGTACTGCTGTTCCCCTCTAACTTTTTGGGGGGAATAGTGGTACTGGTAACTTTGATACTTTCAGTCCCGCTGTCCCCCCCATAGTAGGGCTGCAAGATTAAGCGAAATTGAATTTTAAATCCTGCAATAACCTAACCCCAACTGAGGGTTTTTTCTTCCTTGTGTCTCCAGCGTTTCATGAAGCTGAAATACACTACTATAGTACTACTGCAACGTATAATAGCAGTTTTAGGAGTATATTTTGCTGACAATACTAGGGCGGTGACAATAAACAATAACATTGGTCACTGCGATGAAACGAATGCACGATTAGATGATCTTAGCATTTTTTCCATAATTGGCATCATCGCTTAAGTAGATAATCCACAGACAGAATCTAAATTAAAAGTAGTTAATGAGACTAAAACTATTACTAAAATCTAAAAAAATATCCCTAATCCGAACTCTGGCCCTAACCTTAATTCTCGAGGTGAAAACTGTTATGGCACACTGAGCAATGCAGCTGTGGAACATAGCTCTGGTGTCTGGAGGTACCGGGGAATATCGGGAAGACCACCTTTCACTTCAGTCAATTTATTTCAAACCTGCACACTGTTCAACTTACAATATAATATTTAACAATCACCAATGCAGTTTCATGGTTTGAAAACGGGATGGTGACATTTATTGGACATTTGTTTGAAGTCCTTTATGGATAACAGATAAAATGTCCTCACACATAGCCCAAACGCCCCACTGTCATATTGCCAATCCATCAAATATTCAATACATCACAGGTCTCTGGGGTAAACTTTTGCACTGTGTTCTGTTCTGCATATCACTAAAACATGTGGGACTTTAAAAATGCATGCCCAAAGCTAGAGAAACACAGGAGGACATCACCGGGTAATTTATAGTTCACCCTAATCCAATGCTCTAGCTCTCTACGCTTATTTGCATATTATACTGTTGCTGTGATGTGTATTATATAGACACCATTAAATAACATGAGTTCAAAAGTTTCCTCACAAATATTGGTAACAGGAAACATTCATTTAAGATTAGTACATTTGATGCAAACACTAAATAAATAAATAAATAAATACATTGGTAACATAATTTATATAATTAATGTAGGCTACAAAACGCCACTGCAAGTCTATCGCATGTGACCAAAGTTCAGTAATTGTTTAAGATTCTTATGGGATTTGTTTTTAAAGGATTTTTGATTCATAGGCTTTATTAAGCAGGACTGCGCAAGGCGAAAGAGAGTGAAGAGCTGGTAGAGACATTGAGCAAATGGTTGGAGCCAGGACTCATTACGCTACACTGCAAAAAAGTGATCCCTTGATGAGTTAAATCCGCTTGTACTCAGAATTCGCCCTTATTCTCAGTGATTTTGACTTGACAAGTAAAATTACTTCTTGCTCTAAAAATGGGATAATTAATCTAAATTTACTTGAAATGATATGCTTTTTCTTAATTTAAGTGCAAAAGTCCTTGTTCCATTGGCTGATAATTTAACTTGGTGAGTCAAAATGACTCAAAATAAGGTGAAATATTCTGAATTCAAGTTTAACTTATCAAGAGATCACTTTTTGCAGTGTAAGGACAGAATATGTCCTGGGCCTATGTGCAGCTGCATTAACTAGACCAACGGCTGCACATCTTATACAATTTAAGTTGCTGGTGCCCACTTTTCTTTCCCAAATCTCCACAGAGTAGCACAGCCATCGAGATTCCACTTCAGTGAAGAGGGAAACTGGATTAAGCCGTAGAGCTGCAAAATATTAGTTTTTTTCTTGCTTTTCTGAAAGCTTCAAGTTTAAATTTTATTCAGTCTCTGGGAAGACAATTGTGAAACAACACCAAGGTTTTTAGGGCATCATAACAACTTAATATAATGACAGATTCTGACGAAAAATTGAGTGGATTCTGCGTGTATTGTGTGTGAGGCAGTGGTTTTTTATGTCTGGAAGGTTATGCATTCTCATTGAAGTATTTGCTATCCTTTAGTATATTATAATAGGATTTTTAATAGGCTTCAATATTTTCAATAAAACAATGGTGTCCTGGTCCAGCTGCAACAACCTAGAGCTGAACGCCCAGAAGACAGAGGAGATGATCGTGGACTTCAGGAAAGGCAGCCCACCATCCCCCCTCGCCCTGACAGACTCCTCCACTCCCATCTCCATAGTGGACTCTTTACACAACTTCCTGGGCACCACCATCACCCAGGAGCCGACCGTCAGCTCCCTCATCATGAAGGCCCAGCAGATGATGCTCTTTCTGCAGCAGCTGAGGAAATTCAAGCTTCATGTTGCTCGTTTGCAAATTCTTATAACTGAATCCTGTCACTGACCATGGAAATCAATTGTGATTGTAATTCTGATTGCTTTAGGTAAGTGTCGTAAACCCCTTCACTCTAAGTTAATAGAAAACCATCTGCCTGTCACTCAGTGCGGCTCATGTTTTGTCCCTGTCTCTCCAGTTGTCCCGCATCTGCAGTAGCTAACTGTGCAGGGCGTCTTCTCGTACACACCACCTGCTCCAACCTCTGCTCTCTCCTCACCGTGCCTAAAATCCAAGAGCTCGAAATAGCAACCCCAGCCTCATTTCTTGCCTCACGAAGCTCTAAATTTACACCAGAGGGGACGCTACGTTAGTGATAGATACTGCAAGTAATTTAAGGGAAAGGAACAAAGTCTGTTTGTCTAGGAAGTGTTTTTTTTTCTCGCTCCTCTGCAGAACTTGTCAAAAGCTAATAGGACAGTTTCCCAGACTAAAGGGAGGCAATAATTGTGGAAAAAACAAAGGAAAACTGCCTTACTTTCCCATGAGATTCTGAAGTGTAGCAAGCCTCAGTCTAAACTTGAACTTCAAATACAAAACAGCTCCTGAGGCAATCCATATACTTTGCATTTATCTTAAGCACTCTCATTATTTACCCATTACAAGCACATCACCCCTGCAGCTTGGAAATCACCATGATTACTATGATAGATTTTTTTAACGGAGTCTACTAGCAAGACTGTTTATGTGACCTATTAATGCCCTTATAAAGAATCAACTTTTCATTTAGCAGGTGTTTTCCAGTAGCTACTCATTTTGACTGTGGAGATATGGTGTCAGTATTTCTGACAGAACCAAGCCACCGTTGTGTTGTGTAAACCGATATTATGAAAGTAATAACGAATGAAGACTAGGCACCAACTCAATTTTTTTGACAAACAAGAAGTATGAGTCACCACAGTGGGGTTCACAAAGAAAACAAAGGAGAAATATGGGAGATCCAAAAATAGTGATACTACCGGTGTTTTAAAGATAATTTTTCACTCATTTTTGTACCAGTTCCTAGTTCAGTTTCAATCAATTAGTTTTTGTACCTCCCGATATCACAACAGGAGTTATCTCAAAGGAAATTACAGACACCAAAAAAGTTCCTAGGCCGACTAGAGTCCGTAGAGAGATGGTTCCTAGGCCGACTACAGTCCGTAGAGAGATGGTTCCTAGGCCGACTAGAGTCCGTAGAGAGATGGTTCCTAGGCCGACTACAGTCCGTAGAGAGATGGTTCCTAGGCCGACTAGAGTCCTTAGAGAGATGGTTCCTAGGCCGACTACAGTCCTTAGAGAGATGGTTCCTAGGCCGACTAGAGTCCTTAGAGAGATGGTTCCTAGGCCGACTAGAGTCCTTAGAGAGATGGTTCCTAGGCCGACTAGAGTCCTTAGAGAGATGGTTCCTAGGCCGACTAGAGTCCTTAGAGAGATGGTTCCTAGGCCGACTAGAGTCCTTAGAGAGATGGTTCCTAGGCCGACTAGAGTCCTTAGAGAGATGGTTCCTAGGCCGACTAGAGTCCTTAGAGAGATGGTTCCTAGGCCGACTAGAGTCCTTAGAGAGATGGTTCCTAGGCCGACTAGAGTCCTTAGAGAGATGGTTCCTAGGCCGACTAGAGTCCTTAATGAGATGGTTCCTAGACCGACTACAGTCACGTAGCTGTGTCCAGTTTAGGACAATAGCTCAGTGCAACCAGATACAAGTTCTCTTTCAGAGTCTGTATTATAGTCCCTTTGGCAGTTGGATGTAACATCTACAGGACAAACTAAGACACATTACGTTCCAACATATTCAAAAACAAAAAATGTGAGACAAAAAAGCAACTGGACTCACGTTTTTGAATGCCATTGCCAACGTTTCACTGTCTATCCGGACAGCTTCCTCAGGGCAACGTCGGCATTCTAAAACGTGAGTCCAGTTGCTTTTTTGTCTCACCTTTTTTGTTTTTGAACTACCGCCTGGATGACTGAGAATTTGCACCAGTTAGTTCCAACATATTTTAATCATTGTACAACAATATTCTTAAAAAAAAAAAAAAAAAAGGATAGTTACACCAGCAATCTCTGACATCATTTGAGAGAAATTCAGTGTGGTTTACATGTTTGGCCTTCCTGTAGCCATTTTAGTCTTTGGTGAATGATCTAAATTATGCCACGTCTCTGATGTAAACTGATATAGTATTCCAGGTTTGACACGCTCAACATAATAAGGCCTCAACGGTACCAAGCAGTCACCTTTTTAGCTAGCTCTGTTTTCATTTTTTTAAATCTTGAGGAATTTTGAGGAGGTAGACCCAGATCATTCTATTGCACACAGCTTTGTTTACCATTACACACCCTTTACTACCATTGATAGATGAAGCGAGTGGCAAATATTTCTTCTCTAGATCTGTGTGAGAAATACATTACTGTATTTTCAAACATTGTTCCAAGTCAAAAGCTGTGAGCTAGTGAAGAGATCAGAGGCATTTTGACAAGGACTAAATTGATAGCTAGACAACTGAACTGAGGCAATTTTTAACTCAGCAGCTCATGTTGGGTATTTCTGGACTGCAGCGTAGTTTCTAGCAAACTACAAAGATAGACAGTTGAGAATCAGTGGCAGATTCATATAAAAAAGCTCAATCCTCCAGCTATATCTAACAAGCTGCCCCAGTGGTATTGAAGGGTGGTTCAAATAAAGGATACATTGCGTTCTCTTGTACAGCATAGTTTTCTGAACATGAATTTCAGCAGCTAAGGCACAAGAAGACACTCTTATGACTATTAGATGGTAAAGTTTATTTGGTAGGTGAAATCTTATATTATCGTATCGAGCATGTACTGAGTAACCTTTACTTTAAATTAAACATCTGCATCTCCGTCTACCGCTAAAGTCCAAATGCTAACTCTTTCCCTTCTTTTATTTAGGGATGAAAAATGTATTTCAACAAGCTGACTTTACTATAAAGCTGTCTTCAGCACTTGCAGCTTTGCTTGGATGACTTTAATAACAGCAGACATGTACAGATTTAGGAGCCCAACTAAAAAGCTCAAGTCTTACAGCCACACTTGGTCCTCTCAGTGGTGCCCAGGCTGTAATCTCCATTAACTCAATGGAAGAGACCCGTGTGCCAACATGAAGGGCTTTGGTGAATGAACCAAATGAACCAGGTTACTATTCACCCTCCACCGTGAAAAGCACAACCAGCTCCCTGTGGTAATTACCTTTAACATCATCTACTTACCTCTACAAAGCAAAATACATTATGACAAAATTCATTACAGTAACAGCAGTGTTTCATTATTAGAGCATAGGGGAGGACGATATGCAAAAAGGCTGACCCATAGGAGTGTAGGGAAAGGAAAGTTGAGAATGAGTTTGGACACAGTTTGTCATTCATTATTGTACGACAAAAAATTCAAGTGTATGTCCTTTACTTGATTTATTTTTGTTCTCATTTTAGTCAGCAAAAAATATCACTATAATTATAACAAAATATTTTAGTCGACAAAATTAACACTACATCAAACATGAGCGTAGTGAGTGGTTGGGCGCAGATTTTCAGCCTCGCTTCCATCAGTCTACCCCAGGGCAGCTGTGGCTACAATAGTAGCTTACGGAGTGAAAGTATAACGCACAAAACTGTAATGGCAACTTTTAGAACTCACTTGTTGCCACTGTAGCAGCCCGGGCTTTAGCTTTTAGCTTGATGTGAGTTCTTGTTCATGTTATACATACAGTGCCTCTCGAAAGTACTAATACACCTTGAACTTTTGCATATTTTGTCATGTTTACAACCATAAACATGCAGATTTTATTTTGAATTTTTTTACTGAAAGTTCACACACAAGTAACAGACAACTGTGAAGTGAAAGCAAAATGATACATTATTCTGTTATTTTTCAAAAAATAGAAAACCGAAAAGTCGGGCATGCACAAATATTCATACAGCATGAGTTAATAGGCAAGGCAAATTTATTTGTAGAGCACAATTCATACACAAGGCAATTCAAAGTGCTTCACAATTTCATAAAATTACAAGAAAGCAGATAA